>BQNB010010162.1:0-84739 GCA_026074375.1 Tanacetum coccineum
CCACATCCAAAAATTCACTTTTATCAACCACATAGTTGTGAATCTAAAGGAACTCTTTTTATTTGATAAGCCATTAGGGAAACCATGATAGATGGGCTGTGATATGAGATTAGATAGGGTAGAAAAATACCATGAGCTTCCCCATGATTTTGAATAAACTCTTCATTTATCATCATTTTATCCAACTTTTTAAGAGTGTTAGTCAGAGGATTCTTAAGAGATTTTGTCCATGTAAAATTAAAGCCAGAACTGTAGAGGTCGTCAATTTCCAATGAATTAATAACATCTCTAAATTCACTCATTTCCATATTCAAACCAGATGAACCATTAGACTATTCCTTAAGTTTTAGAATTACATTAAAATCACCCATTAAAGCCCATGAGTGCTGATTAATAATGCTCTTGTGGTTCCTTACGGTATTCTATAAATCTCTTATTTCAATACTAGAATTTGATGCATAGACAAAACTACAAAAAAACTTTATCCTCTTATCCATTGATTCAATCAAGCATAACATAGCTTGCCTGCAACTGTGAATTACCATCATATCAATCAAATGTGAGTTCCAGCCAATCACAATCCTACAACATGTAGGACTATGAGACACATTAGACACCCATCTCCAGTTTCCAAACACCCAGTCACATGCCTTGTTAATACTTTTAACCTTCAAATGAGTTTCTAAGATTGCATAGACTTGAATCTTTTCTGCATCAATAAACTTCTTGACCTCTTTTTGCTTAAATTCCTTACACATTCCTCTGATGTTCCATGAAGCTATATTGAAATCCATAAAACAATCAGACATTGATACAACCACTATCATTTCCCAATACCTCATTAGCTATAATATTGTTTACAGCTTGATTCATATTCTTAAAAACATCCTCATCATCACTTAAGTCTTTCTCCTTTCTTTCCATTGCTTCCCATGCATATTTAAAGTAATTGATCATGTCATATATCTAGTCTTTAGTCTCAGTACATGAAGGCTGCAGTTTCTTCTTGATGAACTCATTGTCTATTATCAATAAAAGGATCCACTCCCTCTTCAACATTTTCCTCCTCAGATAGAACTGCAACTTATTAGCACTCCTCCTTAGAGGACCCACTCTCTCTTTATATATGTACCTCTGATAACATATATAGTTCCATGTTGTAGCCGATGTTTAAATCTGTTCAATATTCTTAGGCTGGATAGAGTGGTGGTGGTAAACCCACCTGACACGTCAGTGCCACATCAGCTTTCTCTCTCCAAATAAAACTCACCTTACAACTCACCTTTCAACCGTAACAAGAACTCACCTTACCAATAAAACTCACCTTACTCACCCTTTTTTTATTTAAATACTTTTATTCATAAACTAAAAAAATAAATATTTACGTAAACGTAAACGTACGAAATTAATAAAAACGTTAACTAAATTAAAAACTTTTATTCATAAATTAAAAACATTACAACACAGTTAAAAATCGTACATAGCAAGATTTATCTCGTAATCTTTATCAGATTCTCGTTTCAAAAAAGCGTCGATTAAATTACGAGCCTCTTGTGGAATGTCATTGCATTTCTCGTATGCTTGTCTAAGATCTTGTTTAGCTGCGCTTGCATTGTCAAATTGCACGGCTAAATCCATCATCGCTTTCTGACGAACGCTATCTTCGTGAATTAGTTTTTGAACTAAAGCGTGAATTTCATCGACGGTGTGTGGAAGTAAACAAGCCATATTAATTTAAAAGTGGGAATAATTGTGTATAAAAATAGATGAATTAATGGGTATTTATAAGTAAAAAGTGGGGGTTTTTTTTAAAAATTATATAAAATGGTTACATTTTGGGAGGGGCCCACTATTTTTAAAACCCACACTAGGTGAGTATCTCACCGAATTGACACAAAAACATGCCAAAACTCATCTCACAAAAGTAACTCACCTCGATGAGTTTTACCACCGAAGTGGCAAGTCGCGCGCGACTTCATAAGCCACCGAGGTGAGTTTTGGCAAACTCACCTCCACTCCGTCCAGCCTTAGTCAGTATTTCGTCAATGCAACTTGCGAATTTTTGGACTTGTAATTGTTAGCCATTCCATCTATGATTATCCATAAATTAATTAGCCGTAAATTGATTTGCATGACTAGTTGATTATTGGGTAATTTATATTTACCCAAAATAACTCTTGATTGATTTGTATAATTGGTGAGTAATTAGTATTTACTTAAAATAGCTATTGGATAGGAACTATATATATCTCTTCTCATTATGATGTAAGACACGAAATCAATAAAAACACAGATTCTCCTATTTACATGGTATCACGCCAGAAATACTAACCAATCCCTAACAATCCTTTGTTTTCCTTTTTTAGATTTGTTAAAAGTTGTGGTGCTAAGGTCATCACTGGTTGAAGGTTGTGCAAGGTCATGACTCTTGATTGATTGTTTCGTGCAAGGTCACAACGTGTTTAATTATGCTTCGGTCACAATTTGTTCTTTTGGTTTTATTCCTTGTTTATTCTCACTACTGTTCCATTAATATTCTCTTCTCAGAAATAAATCAACCTATTCTAAACCTCTACTAAACACTTATCCATCTCATCACTGTTTCACTCAAATATATCCGGATCCAAAATCATTAACGCTACTCCCTCCTTATCGGACAAACTCTCGTTGGTGACGCACCATCACCTTCTCACGCGAGTGCCCGTTAAACTTGATCTTGAAGACTAGAATTATGGATCTTGGGAGTATTTTTTTAATCAACTATGTTCGGGCTATGATGTTCTTAAATTCATTCGTAGAACTCCTACCGATGCTACTCCCACGAGCACATCCGTTCCCTTTACTCCGGATGAGCTTAAAGTCGACAAAATCATCTTATCATGGATTTTTACAACCATCTCAGACCCTCTACAAAAATGATTGGTAGTAGCACCACCAAATACGGCTAAAGAAGCTTGGGATATTCTTACCAATACTATTAAAGATAACAAACGAACTCGTGCTTCCACTTTGAAGACGGAGTTGCGGTCTATTCAACTTGGAACTTTAAGTATGGAGGCGTACTTTCAGAAAATCGAGTCTCTTGTTACCACTTTAACAAGTCTTGATTGTGTTGTCAATGATGAAGACGTGGTTCACTATGCTATTATCGGACTCCCGGAAAAGTATAATCAAGTTTGTGGGTATATGCACTATCAAACCACCTTTCTCGATCTTAAAACGGTGCGTTCTTTGTTGGTTGCGGAGGAGATGCGTTTGAAAACTAAGGAGGTTGCTCTTCCAACGGACTCTTCTTCCCCTATGGTTCTTATGGCTCAAGCAGGTACTAATCGTCGACCCTCTAATCCTCAAATCAAATCATGGCGACCGTGTTTTAATTTTGCAAAGGGCGCTTGTCGTTTTGGAAGTGAGTGTCGTTATGTTCATGACCCTAATGCTAAACCTCATGACTTTGGTACCTCGAAAACGTCCTTATCACACCTCATATTGTCAAAAATTTGATTTATGTTTGTCAGTTTGTCCGTGAAAATAATTGTACTATTGAATTTGATGTTTTTGGTTTTTCTGTTAAGGACTTTCTGACGCGCCGAGTACTTCTCCGATGTGATAGCATCGGGGATCTCTACCCAGTAACAGCTCCTTCACCAATTCCGCACACTTTTCTTGTCAATCAACATACGTGGCACCAACGACTTGGACATCCAGGCAGTGACGTGCTACGTCGTCTTATTTCTAATAATGTTATCTCGTGTAATAAAGAGAAACCTCCTGTGATTTGTCATGCTTGTCAGCTTGGCAAACATGTGAGGCTTCCGTTTGACAGTTCGAGTACTATTGTTACTTCGTGTTTTGACATCATTCACTCGGATGTGTGGACTTCACCCATCCCGAGTCTGTCTGGGTTTAAATACTATGTTTTATTCTTAGAACATTACTCTCACTTTGTTTGGGTTTATCCATTGATTCATAAATCTGATGTGCTATCTAAGTTTATGTTGTTTCGTAATTATGTGCGTACGCAATTCAAGTGTGAAATACGTTCTTTTTAGTGTGACCATGGCGGTGAATTCGACAACCGCACCCTTCATAAACTTTTTGCCGACAATGGCATCCAGTTTTGTTTCTCATGCCCTAAGAAATCTCAACAAAATGGTAAGTCTGAACGCATGGTTCGCACCATCAACAATATTATTCGAACCTTACTGTTTCAAGCCAATCTCCCACCAACTTTTTGGGTTGAGGCACTCAATATGGCCGTTCACTTACTTAACATTTTACCTTCCACAGCTATCGCTAATGATATACCCTTTACCCGCATGTTTGGTACTCAACCCGATTATAGTCTCTTACGAACATTTGGTTGTTTATGCTACCCTCACTTATATCCCGATCATAAACTTAAACCCCGTGCTACACCCGCAATTTTTTGGGACATGCTTCTAACCATCACGGTTATCGGTGTCTTGACTTACACACAAATAAGATCATTATCTCTCGGCATGTTACATTTGACGAGACAGTGTTTCCCTATGGATCCACCCAATCCGCCTCGGTGCCTTCCTACACATTTCTAGATGAACCCGATATTAACCCACCTTCCGTTTCCGTTTCCACCATCCAACCTCCTGTTCACGAACCTACTACACCCCCTACTAGTTAGACTCATGCGGCCCACTCATTATCTTCGACGGCCCAAACACCCATAACTCCACATTCGACCCAATCAAATAACCACGCAGCCCCTCCATCACCTAATTCAGCCCAACACGTACCTACTATTATACCGGACCCCCCTCCCCCGCGTTAACCCAAACCCTGATTCAGTTCACCACATGTTCACTCGGTTCCGTGTCGGGACTAATCGTCCTGTTGAGCGTCTCACTTTGCACGTGTCTTCGGTCTCTCCTTTACCCAGATCCTATCGTGAAGCCTTTAATGATGTCAATTGGCAATCTGCTATGCGAGATGAATATAATGCACTAATTAAGAACAGTACTTGGACCCTTGTCCCTCGACCACCAGATGTCAATGTTGTCTGGTGTATGTGGCTTTTTCGTTACAAGTATTTAGCCGATGGTACGCTTAGTCGCTACAAGGCTCGGCTGGTAGCTAATGGTAGCACTCAATTAGAGGGCATTGATGTTGATGAGACCTTTAGCCTGGTTGTTAAACCAGGGACCATCCGCACGGTTCTTAGTCTGGCTACCTCTCTTTCCCATCCCCTCCATTTTTATGGCTGCCTCTTCGACATTGGCCAGTTTCCATCAGCTAGATGTCATGAATGCATTTTACATAAGGATTATCTGAGACTGTTTACATTGACTTACAGCTCCCGGTTTTCAAGACTACTACTCATCTGGTTAAGTGTGCTTGCTTCAGCAGCTCTTTTATGCGCTCAAACAGGCCCCCGCTATTGGTTAGCGATTTGCAATCTTATATTCTCCAGGTGTGGGGGTTTCATCCAAAGTGTTGTCCATTTGTGTGACATTCTTATTTATTTTTCACCAAGGGAGGGATACTGCTTATTTGTTGTTATATGTGGATGATATTGTGCTATACGGCTCTCCCTTCTCACGATTTTGTTACATAGGATTATGAGTTCTATTATTAGTTCCTTTAGCATCAGGAGTTTTTCTATGATCTAAGATTTGGTGTTTCTTTCAATTTACTTCTTGGGCCATTATCTGTTACACGAGATTACTTTCAGCATGATGTTTTTAACGTCCAGAAGAAGTATGCAGTTGAGATTCTTGAGCGAGCTAGTATGGTTAATTGCAATCCCAGTCGGACTCCTGTTGACACTTAGTCAAAAACAGGGTACAAAGCGAGCTGTGGTTTCTGTTCCCTTTCCCCCCCCCCTCCCCTCTCCCAAACACTTTATCGGAGTCTTAGCAGGGTCTCATCTGCTGATATCTTTAACTTTTACTAGACCTGATATTACTTATGATGTTCAACAGGTCTGTCTCATATGCCTGATCTCGGGAGCCTTACTTTACGCTTCTAAGCGATCTTGGTTATGTGTTGTGGTACGTTGTATTATGTTTGCAGTAATTCTCCTAGCTTTCTCTAACTACCGACTTGGTGCTTATTCAGATGCAGATTGGGCTGGCTGCTCCTACTACTAGCGTTCGACTTAGGGTTACTGTGTTCTTTCGTTGGCAAAATCTACTATCCTGGTCTGTAAGCGTCAACCTGACGACATATTTTCTTCCTTATAAGGTGTATAGATTGCCGAGGCAGAATTTGTACGGTGTTGCTAATGCTCTGTTGGCTGAGTCATGTCTGGTGTTATACCGACTTATTGCAGTGAAGTATACATACTCTCTTTGATCTTCGATCGCTTTGTCACTGTGATTATTGTCAAGCGCCAGTATAATAATTTTCTAATCATGGTCACCGGCATAACGCTAGCACGAATGCCACATTGAGATTGAGTATTCACTCTTGTTCGTTGATTGGTTAGCTACTGGTCTCAAGTACGGCTTTTCATGTTCCTTCCTCGCGAGTCATCAGTTTGCAGATATCTTTACTAAAGATCTTATTTCCTAAAGCCTTTGTTTGAAGAATTTGTTCTTTTCTTTTCAGTTTGAGTGTGTTCGGGTCTCGGTAGACCTCAAACTTGAGAGGAGGCGATTTCGAGTCTTATGATTATCCAATAAATTAATTCAGCAATAATATTGTTTTGCTCCATTATGATTAGTTGATTATTGGGTAATCTATATTTACCAAAAATAACTCTTGATTGATTTGTATAATTAGTGGGTAATTAGTATTTACCTAAAATAGCTATTGTATAGGAACTATATATATTTCTTCTCATTATGATGTAAGACACGAAATCAATAAAAACACAGATTCTCCTATTTACAGTAATGAATAACTGCATATATATGCAATGAATCATATCCTTAATGTATTTGACTCGAGTTATCAATTTCATGTTACATATATATACATGAACTACTGCAGCAACTTAAACCTGAATTTTGCAATAATCAGCTTGAGTTGGTGCTCAAGTGAAACATCGAAGGTGAAAAGAACAGTCAAACTAACATAGTACGAGCCATGATATATATTTATTAGTACTTGGTACAAGGAGCAACCATATGCATACGTCCATAACTTGTCATACAAAGTACTACTTATTTGTCAAACCCATCAGTGTATTTGGATTTGCATTTATCAAAAAATGAATCATCTGCTTTTCTAAAGGAAAACCAAAAGTATCCAAAAATGAAATGCTCCATTAATTCGACGTAATCGGAATAGTGTAATTTCACAGAAGAAAAATTAAGAGAGATTTAAAAAGCTAGCAATTCATAAGAGAGATTTAATTCTACTAATCATGGGTTTTGACATTTTAGGCAACTAATTCATAAGATATGAAATCATCGCTACACAAACCCACAGTCGATAAAAACTTTATTATTTTTAGAGACCTCACACATTTGAGGGTATTAATCACAAGATTTTTCTCACAGACTATTCATGTATGATTATGTACCTTGTTTTTAGGTGAAAATACGCATACAAAAGTCTTCTTTTTGGTGTTATCATCGATTGTAATTAGATATATTTACTTTTTGTGGGAGCGACTTTACTCGTTCATGAAAACAAATAAATAGCCATAAATTCAATAGACAAGCCTAACTGATCAAACTTATTAGTTATTACTCCGTATACATTATAGTATGGTACAAAATAAAAAAGGGCATGGGAATGAAGTAAATGTAAATGTACACGTAGAGTTGCTAAAAGTCATAAACGTCAATACGTACATATATACATTCTAATACACTAGACGAAGACCAGCAAAGCGACAGTATATAGGAACAAATAATTATATATGTAAACTTGTAGTTTCAATGTGACCATAATGCAAACGCTTAAACGCGAGTTTAATTTGTATCATTGCAGAAAAAAAAAATCTAGGAGTTATTAGAATAATGATAATTCACTTCATTGAATGCTAATTGATTTTGCCATGCCTTCAATTTGATAACAAAGTATCTAATATATAGGATATAAGAGAATATTCTAGAATCGTTACCATGGGCTTGAGCCCAATACAAATTAATGACAAATAAATACTAAATGAATGTCTTGACATTGACTTGTATGATGATTAATGACTCTTACTTTTATTTGAACGTTGACCTTATTTATACAAGGCTAATACACCACCTCAGTGTGAGCGGGAGATCTTACGGACGTTCAGGCTGGAGCGAAACACAGAGAAAAAAACTGTGGGAGACCCATATTAAAAAAATATCTGCATAATGAAATCTGGAATGGGAATGAAGCCACACGAACCTGAACCGGTAAAGCAACAAATTCTCGAACAAAATGAATATCAATCTCGTGTGATTTAGTACGCTGAAGCTGCACAGGATTATTAACAGATACACAAGCACTCACATTATCACAATGACAATAGTACAGTAAAGAGAGAGTGTGAAGTTTCAAGCAACAAATTCTGAATCCACGCAGTCTCAGCAGCAACATTCGCAACACCTCGATATTCTGCCTTAGCACTAGAATGAGACAATGTAACCTGCCGTTTGGCAGACCAAGACAAAAGGTTATCACCAAGGAACACACAATACCCAGAGGTAGACCTACGAGTAACAGGGCAACCAGCCCAATCACACTGTATAAGCAGTGATTGACTAGTTGGATGATAACAAAAGCTAAGTTCCATGTTCAATAGTCCCACACTATCATTAGCGCAAAATACGCTTCAAAGCAGTAAAATGTGGATCACGAGGATCATGCATGTAAAAGACAGATCTGCTCACAGCATAAGATATATCTAGCGTGTGAAATGTTCAAATACTGAAAAGGGCCTGCCAGGCTTCGATATAAAGTAGGGGTCCTGACAGGGTCACCATCAGAACCGAGTTTGGACTCAGTGTCCACAGGGGTCTTGCATGGGTTACAATGCTGCATGTGAGCGCGCTCAAGAATTTCCTCTGCAAATTTAGACTGAGACAAAAACAATCCAGACTTCGATCGCTGTGCAGATACACCAAGGAAATAATTGAGAGAGCCAAGGTCAGTCATAGCAAACTCACTATGAAGTAATGTAATAATGCGCTGTAAGAGAGCAGTAGACGAAGCTGTGAGTATGATGTCATCCACATATAAGAGCAGATAAGCAACATCCGAACCCATGTGATAAACAAATAGTGACGTATCGGTTTTACTATGCTGAAAACCGACACGTGTAATAAAGCTAGCAAACCGCTGAAACCATGCCCGAGGAGCTTGTTTAAGCCCATACAAAGAACGCTGCAAATGACAAACATAATCTGGGTGGGCGGAATCAACAAACCCTGGTGGTTGATGCATGTAGACTGTCTCAGATAACTGGCCATGAAGAAAAGCATTCTTCACATCAAGCTGATGAATAGGCCAATCACGTGTCACTGCAAGACTCAAGACAGTACGAATAGTAGCCGGTTTGACGACCGGACTAAAGGTCTCATCAAAATCAATCCCCTGCTGTTGACTGCGACCATTCGCAACCAATCGAGCTTTATACCTGCTCAACGAGCCATCTGCATTAAACTTATGCTTGAAAAGCCACATAGATCGAACAATATTAACATTAGCTGGACGAGGCACAAGAGCCCACGTTCCGTTAGAAATCAAAGCATTATATTCATCTACCATAGCCTTATGCCAATTAGGGTCACGAAGAGCATGTAAATGAGAGCGAGGAATAGGCGAAGTAGTGGTGGCATGACAATTCATACGCGCAAGAGGTTTTGAAATTCCGGCTTTTGCACGGGTGACCATATGATGAGTATTGGTAGTTGGGACGTTCCCATAAGCAGTAGCAGCAGGTGAGGTGATATGGGTATTCGGTGTTGAGCTTGGTGGTAAGTGGGCTTCGAGAGTTGAAGATAAAATAGGACCGGAATTTATTGGTGGGTTGCTGGAGTACGAGGGGTAAGGGGGTGGTGTGGAAATAGCGGTAGGGACTTGAGAGCTATTGTGTAGGGCCGAGTGAGTAGGAAGATTGGAGGCATGACAGTCATGGGATGTAATTGGTGATTGTTAGGATGAGTGGTTTGGGACGTATGGGTGTTGTGAGGGGGTAGCAAGAAATCGTAGGATGGGGGTGTGTCGGGCGTCATGGACCCAAAAGGGAATTGGTCCCTTCAACAAAGATTACATGTCGGGAGAATTAATGATTGTTGTATGTTGAAAGGTCCACGGCAAACGGATACCCTTGATGTAGAGCCGGGTAAACCAAGAAAGACACATGCTGTGACCTAGTTGAATTTTAAGATCAAAGAAATGTGTGGATAACAAAGGCATCCAAACACACGCACATGATCATATGTGGGTGTTTTGTTATTAAAGCTAAGTGAACGGTAATCTCATTATTGATGCAGTGGATGGAAGGATATTTAAAAGGTGACGGCCAATGTTTAGGGCTTTCTACCTACAATATATGAGGTAAGTGTTGCTTAAAAAAGTAAGGTGACGGGTAATGATGTTAAGGGATGCTAGCATACGATCCGATTTCCCATTTTGTTGAGAGGTTTGGACAAGAAAACGAAACTGCATGCCATTTATGGCGAAAAAGGTTGTGAACAGCGGGAATTATCATACCACCCCATGGTCACATTGCAAAGCCCTTAAAATCAACATTAAATTGTTTATTCACATATGCCGGAAAAGTAACAAAGGTATCGAACAAGTCGGATTTATGAAGCAAAGGATACACCCAAACATAATGCGAGAAGTGATCCAAAAAATAGCATAATATTTAATGCCACTTTCACTTGAAATGGGGGATGTCCACAATCAGAGTGAAAAAATTCAAATACAGACCCAAAAACAACATTCGACTCGAACTGTAAAAAGGAAGCTTAGGTGTGTATAGCCTAATTACAAGCATGACACAAAGCGGGCAACTAATTTGTTTATTAATAGAAATAAAATGAGAAGACTCAAACGCCGACGGCACTATCTTCACAAACGGTGTCCAAGGCGTCTGTGCCACGTGGGTGGGGCTCAATGAAAGGGCACAAGCAAAGGTTGTGGTAGAGGATGGTTGTTGAGTGACCATGGGTATAGATCCACCAGTACTATACATGCGGAGAAGAAGCGCGGGTCTGGTAAATCCTCACAAGAATCCATAAGCTTCAAAATCAACCAACAGACACATATTGTCCACGAGTGAATTGTTCGAACCGAAATCAAATTTTTAATATATTAGGATGTGACAAGAACATTATGAATGTGAAGGGGTTATGTGGGGTATGGCAAAGGCTATGGCCCAGTGGTGAGTCAGGGTATGGGTTGGCCTAAACCAACAAATACATATGTAATACAAGCTTGGAATGCTAAAAAAGAAGTGATCAAACCTGTGTTCTCAGCTAGAAAGAGGACGCCCACAGTAACCAATGTTCCAATTTGATTCTTTGTAAGTCATCGTTTTTGGAACGCTGTGAAGACGAGTATGAATGGGGGCCTAGCTGATTGGTAATTTGGGCCGGCAGGGGTTGCACTTGGGCCGGCTGACTTGGCACAGAAGACACCAACTAAGCTTGAGGGTGTGTCATGTATGATGCGGGTCTGAGCAGTGATGACAATAGTGTCCAAGTCCAGACTAGAAAGATAAACATACCCCAATTGTATGGGTTGTGCCCGAGTAATAAGGGGATAGGGTGTGAAATGAATTCGGCCATTTTGGACTGTTGTAAGATTAACAAAGTCCCATGTTGGTGTAAAATGGATATGATCCATTAAAGTAGCTTGATAATGCAACATTATATTGATTGGTAACACCTTGAGACGTGTAGACCAATTGTGTTATTATAACTTGTCATGATGTGCGCTTAGAAGAAAAGTAAAAACGTCAACAATTTAAGCAGCGATATAAAGGAAATAATGCAATCAAATGATAGCACATCAGGCCAAGCAAAGACAGGAAAAAAATGCAACGGCTAATTTAAGGATTTAGGGGCGTGTATTTTTTTTGAAGTGTTTAGGGTTGGCTCTGATACCATATTAGAATATGATAATTCACCATTGAATGAAGTAAATGTAAATGTACACGTAGAGTTGCTAAAAGTCATAAACGTCAATACGTACATATATACTTTCTAGTACACTAGACGAAGACCAGCAAAGCGACACTATATAGGAACAAATAATTATATATGTAAACTTGTAGTTTCAATGTGACCGTTAATGCAACACTAACGAGTTTAATTTGTAGTCATTGCGAGAAAAAAAATCTATGAGTTATAAAAAAAATGATAAAAGTTTAAAAATTAAAAATTATTTATACTACTAACTCAGTGATGCATATAGTTACCATTTTTAAAAAAATGTACTTTTGGTTTAATACATTACTCATTTTCATTTTATTATATATTTTTAGAAAAGTTATATACGGAGTAGTATAGATTGATAAACACATAGAAATCGGTTAATATTAAAAACTTATTAAAAAAATGTTGACATTTTAAAAGTAATAGAGAATAATAAACATGTTATTTAAGTATTTAAGTCTAATAATGTTAAGAACTAAAACTTGTCATGTAATAAAGCATTTAAGTTTAAAGATATTATAAACAACCAATATTATTTAGTTTAAGTTACAAAAATACAAATACGTGCATTATATAAATAGTAGAGATAGATATCTACCGAACAGTTTTATGGGGCAAATCTTTGAACCTACCAATCCAACTCAATTGTTGTCGACATCTCACCTTTACCATAAATTCTTTTCCTATTTTATCTTAGGCTAAACTTGTCTGAGTCACTACAAATTATGACAATACCGGGAAGAAATTGGCCGTGTTTATTTAAAAGAAAAAAAGAAGCCAAAGAAGACTAGAAACATAAATTTTTTATACTATTTTACAAAAAGTACCATTATGTCTCAAAAATCCACAGATGTCTCGTGCTTCTGCAAAGAACCTACAATGACATGTTTTTTAACACTTCATTTTATTGCATATACAAGTATTGGTGTTTAAATTAAAAACATATAAATAAGGTTCCCGCGTTATTTCTAGTGGTATTTTTGTCAGTTAGTAATGAGGGGGACCTTTTGCGATAGAGATGTTTGTGTTTGTGTCAAAAACTCTAAAACCGTGTTTTTATTTGCCTATCCCTTTCATTTGTAAGCCAGCTGCCTATATATGAAATCGTTACGTTATATAAAAACTATAAAAACCAAAGGTTTTGTAGCATAACAATACTAATGTTATGTGCGAATCCTCTCCAACCAAGTGGTTTTGAATATGCGGGTCAACTTTTATTCGAGACATGTTAATAGCTTTGTGGTACCTCTTTTAATTATACATGAAGTACGTTCATTGGTCATAAAAGACTACATAAAAAAACTAAGAAACCATCCGACATTATTATTGATTTAGGTTGATGAACTGAATTCAGTCGGTCGTGCTTGACCGTATACATAATATTAAACGTGGACAATTCATTTTATGGTGTACCTTCGTAAGCTAAATCGAGCTAGACAAGATACCACTTACATTTACAAAGAAAGTTATTGAGCGATCGACATTTTCGCACCAATCACATCCCGCATCGCCTTACATATCTAAAAATAACAATTAAGCTATTTGTAGCAATTAAACATTGGGTGTCATAAACAATTCAAGTTTCGTAGCACATGCATATTCTTATGTTCCAATATTCTTATATGGAACATGATACATCTTTGTCACGTACAGTTAAAATCACTTTGCGAGTTAACAACAAAGGGAAAAGCATTCGAAAAACATGTGTTTTACAAAACTCATAAACATGGGCTTCAACGCTACACCAAACATCTTTAATTTCGATGAGACGGCACATATGAAAAAATTGAGTTGCAATGCAACCAGATATGTACTTGAACAATGAATTTCTGCATCACATGCATTGCATGGTCTTAATCGTATATTGGTACGTTATATTTATAGCTCAGCGGTTTAAATCCAGGCCACACAAGTACACGTCGACAAATAATATATTTAGCTGTTGGACCAATTTTCAGTGCTGATAAACCAACAGCCTAGCGCAGTTGGCCACCTGGGTTTCTGGAGCTTGGGGAGGGGGTTGTTCTTGGGTTCGAGTCTCGCAAGAGACAATGAAAAATCCAGATTCTCCTAGTGCGAAGCCGTGAGTTTTAGGGGTTTCCCTTCGCGGGTCTCTCCTAGTGCACTACAAGAAATAGGAGAACAGGTGACGGAATTTTCCCCAGCGACATTTGTCGCTGGGGAAAGCTCACTAAACGACAAAAATTGATCCTACGTGGCACCAATTCTCGTTGAAAATTTAGACCAAATATCCTGACCTTGTCGCCGGGGATAATGCCGTTATATTTTAGCCAAATTTTTCTACCAAAAACGTGGCGGGATTTTTTCCCGCTTATGTTTCCCCAGCGACACGTCGCTGGGGATTCATTTGTTTATTAAAAAAAATTACTAGTGTTAATTACTAAATGGCGTGACGTGTACACTATTTTCCCCAGCGACATGTCCTCTGGGGATTCTTTTGTTTATTAAAAAACATTATGAGTGTTTACTTACGTTTTAGGAGTGACGTGTCACAATTTTACCCCAGCGAATATGTCGACTGGGGAGAATTCATTTTGGGCTTCCAATTTGCGCAATTGGCTTTGGTTTGGGGCTTTCATATAAGGAAAATTGGGCTTTCGTTTTTTTATGTGGCAGTTACCCCGGCGACATGTCGCCGGGGATACTTTTTGACTGTGTTGACTTTTTATTTTAACAGTCGTTTTTTTTTTTTCGGTATGATATTAAGTAATTTTAACAAAAAATATTATACGTTGTTAAGGTGACATCGTTATGATAACACATTATATCATAAAGTTTAAACAAAGTCTTCAAATACTATAAAAATAAAATTACGAATTACATTGCAAATGAATACTACTCGAAAACATACGGAATTACATTGAAAATGACAAACTAGCTACTCAAATATGTTTTTCCTTTTCATTGAGAACATCGGAAATAGTGGAGCCGAATTAACTTTATGTTGTTTCGGATGCATATGCATTTCATGGTTTCTTGAGTTACACTTATCTTTCCACGCTAAGTGCTTGCAGTTTGTGCACTCTCATTTCTTGGAAGATCCTGAGAATAGCTTGGAAGGGCGTTGAAGGTCTGAAGAATAGCTTAGTGGTGTTGAAATGTCTGCCACAGTAATTGGAGGTGTTGAATGTCCTGCAGAGTAACTTGGAGCTCCAGGAGAACTCATCAATTCACGAAGTCGTGTCTCTTTCCATAAAAAAAATCCACATCCAAAATGTTTCGGAGGCTGTTAAGAGAAATAAAATCCAATTCTTTTAACATCTAAACAAGACTATTTTATATTACACAATAAAAAAAATGTGATTATTCACCTTTGTTTTTGGACATGCATAGTATAGTTTACCGTAACTCTCATGTTTATACGATTGTCGGAGAACTATATCTCCTTTTGCACACCTACACGCAAAAGCTTCATGTGGCACCATGTAAACCATCTTTTTGTGGTTGTGATGTTAAGAGTGTGTGATATGTTTGTGGTTGCGATAGTATCTGCTTTTATGGTATAAAAGATTATTTGGCGGGGGTATTTGGCGGGAGTATTTGGCGGGAGTATTTGGCGGGAGTATTTGGAAGGAGTATTTGGCGGGGGTATTTGGCGGGAGTATTTGGCAAGAATCTAATGAACACACCCTAACATATCGACTCTTCCGTTGAACGTCTAATGTATAACCCTAACATATCGACTCGTCCGTTGAACGTCTAACGTATAACCCTAACATCTCGACTCATCCGTTGAACGTCTAATGTATAACCATAACATATCGACTCTTCCGTTGAATGTCTAATCGTTTAACAATACCACATCGACTCGTCCGTGAACGTCCTAATGTATAACTCCTAACATCTCGACTCGGTTTTTTTCCGTTTGAACGTCTAATATAGAACCTATACCAATTTCGATCGTACGTTGAACGGTCTATGTTTACATCGTCATACCATATCGGCTCGTCCGATCGAACGTCTAACTGTAAACCGATACAATATCAACTCATCGTTAACGGTCTAATGTTCCAAACATACATATCGACTCGTCCGTTGAACGTCTAATGTACAACCATACCATATCGACTCGTCCGTTGATCGTCAAAGTATCAACCCTATCATATCGACTATCCATTAAAAGTCTATATGTACATCCATTCATATCGACCTCGTCCGTTGAACGTCTAACGTTTAACCCTAACCTTGAATTGCTTCCCCTTGACTTATGATCCTCTAGAATATTATAAGCTACAAATCATGTCTTTGTAATCTTCTTCCCCTTTTTGTAATAATCAAATAGGGGTCTTGTGAATATTTGCAACTTTGATCTTCCCCTCAAGTAGTGCATGTAGATGGTAAAACAAATTAACAATAAGCTTCCCCTAAAAAATATGCTAACCATCTAATGACTTTTTCTTCTTAAGGACCATTTATGACAATTCTTTTCAGCATCTTTATCAAATCTTGACAACAACATGGTAATGTCTTTTCAGCAACATATGAACAGCAACATTGACTATATGTACATCAAATCATAAAGTTTTAGTCTATTCTCATCATTTCCAGGTGTGTTAACTCCTGTGAGAGGTGAATCATTGAAAATTTTAATGGATTTGATGTCTTTTTACCAGTTAGCCATTAACTCTGGAGTAGCCAATGTTTTAGTTGTAAAAACCATGGTACATTATAACCATTTGATTTTTAGCAAATCAACAGCTATTAACGAATTTGATAAGCCTTTACCAAGTAACCGTTTGCTCTTGGGCTAGCCAATGCTTTAGTAGAAAACTATGGTGCATTGATTACCATACAGTTTTTGGTAAACTGTCAACCATCAACGGATTTGAGAAGTCTTTACCAAAGCCATTTGCTTTGGACTAGCCAGTTCTTATGCTTGTTAGGCATGGTGAACTAAACACCATTTGTTGTGTTAATGCAAAGCACCTCCACCAAGTGTTGTTCTTCTCAATCCTTAGCACGCGTATACAAGCAGCAATACCAATACCAAAAGGCTACCAGTATTAATTTTATACTAGTAGACTTAAAATCGGCCCACCAGACTTAATTTTTAGTCTACCAGAATTAATTTTATAAAGCTACCAGACTTAACTTCGTAACACCAGTATCAACTTAGTATATCAGAATTAACTTAAAAAGGCTCCAAATGAGTGATAGCAACTTCAATTTTTCTATAAAAAGGTTAGTCTACAAACACAGAAAACATAAACCATAGCAATTCACAATTACATTTCTTTATGAATTGCCCTGCAATAAGAAAGTTAGTGTCTTTTGAAATCCCAAGCCAAAACAGACTTGAATCTTCCATATGCATCAACATAATCATATCTTGTCAAAGTCTTTGATGCACTATCTGATTTGGAAACATGGTCTAATTCTTCATGTTTTGGTTTCCAAACCCAGCTTGCCGAGGCCTTAACAGTATTAACCTCTGCTTTTGGCCTAGCAGAACTAACCCTTGTACCCTTAACAGTATTAACTCTTTTGTTAAAATACCTGTTGTAATTTACTGTTTTCTTATTAAAGGGTCTTTTAACAGATGAATATGCTTTATAATAAGAATATGTTGTTGGCATAGCATCATTCATTGTTTTTCTAGGCTTAACAGTATTAATTGGTCTAGCAGAATTAAGTGTTACAAGACCAGATTTCGTTAATACTGCTTGTGGAACAATATTATTTTTTGGATTGGGGTGAGAAAATCCACCAAAGTTCTGATGATTCACCCTCCTTGAGTTGTTCCACACTCGTTTAACCTGTTTTTGATCATTAATCTTTTTCTTGTGTTTACAGGTATAGTGCAGGTGATCAAAACTTCCACAAACATAGCAAGCCTTATTTTTAAACTCAAAATTATCACCTAATTTCTGAGTCATCATATTATTCCAGTTTCTTTTATTACCTCTAGGACTCTTATTGTTTTTCCTAGGGTTTTCTGCTTGCCTAACAGTTTCATTTTTAGGCATTTTATCATTACTAGTTTTAGATTTACTTGTTTCAACTTTTGACACACTAGTAATTGTTTCACTTACTTTAGACTCTTTTACACCATCATGCCCAAAACCAGCTTTATCTTTAGCAATCAATTGACTATTATGCATTGTATTAAGACTTTTAGAAGATGTGTCAAAAGATTCTAATCTGGTTTTTAATTCTTCTTTCTCTTTAAGAGCTTTTTCTGCAGTTTTCTTATATTTTTCAATCTGAAGCTTTTTATCATATAGGTCATTTGCCTGAAGTTTTAGTTTTTCTTCATATGATAGTTGCTGCTTTTGGTAAGCAACAACTTGACCCTCTAACTTCTTAACATCTTCTTTATATGCAACAATTTCAACTTCATATACACCTAACTGATCCTTTTGCTTATCACACAAATTTTTAAGTTTATTGTGTGAATCAATACATGTTTTAGAACAACTAGTTACCATATCAGATTTGTTATTAACATGCATATTATTCTTTTGTGCAGCAAGTAATTTTCTATATTCTGCATCTGAAACATAAGTTACCTGGGACATGTCTTCTTCGGCAAAAAAAATCTTGAGTGTAGAAAAGTCGTTCTTCTTATTCAAAGCTTCTCAACCTGCTCTGATACCACTTGTAGTTCCAACTTCTGAATAGATCTTTAACTCCTTGATAAGGGTGATAGCTAACTTGTATAAATACAAATCAACTATGAGAGAAACTAAGAGTATGAATAACACAAGCTATGCGGAATCTAGCTTGTATTACTAAGAAGAACAGTAACAATAATCAAACGTTGAGCCTCAATATATTAATACGGTTACTCTTGAATAGTAACAGGGTTTACAACCTTGAAGCTATGAACTATCTATGTGTAGAGATTGATGTAGAAGATGATGCGTAGGAATGGTTTGTTTTCTAAACCCTACGGCCTCCTTTTATAGATTAAGGAGTCCAAGTAGGTTACAATTCCTATTAAATACTTTCCTAATTATTCTACATCAATACTATTAATACTTTCTCTAATAAACATATACACATTAATATATAAAATACTTTCTATAAGTATTTTAATACTATAAGGAAACTAAATCATTTGAATATCAATCTTGATCTTCAATATCATTAACAATATCTTCTACAATCTTCCATCTTTTGTAGAATCTTCATAATGTAGATTTAGTCCCTCATTAATCTTCATTTAAGCATATGTAGTTTTGTAATCATCAAATCTAAATTCCCAACAAAAATGTTGGAAAGAGAATCAAAAATTTACCTCTCGTTTCCATTCTTTGTGTCACGCAAATAAAAGAATTGATTCTCTTTTCCATTTTGATACTGTAATTCATTTTCATCAAGCAGTTTATGCTGATTTACATGGAAGATATATGTCATGCTTACTCGTTGATGGATTCTATCAATTAGATAGATCAAGAGCAGTCAATCATTTTTTCCTCTCTTGAATCATTTTTTCAATTATCTTCCATCGATAATCCACAGTCAATCATGAACACCCTAATTGATCTAAAAAAATGCTACCATCTTTGTGATCTATCTTGCTAGGACCCTAATCTTGTTGAGGATCCCTGTGATTCTCCTCGATTGAAGTTTCTTACAAGTGGACGATCCTCAGATCCATAGGTTTTTTATTTCAATTTTAGCGTTTTTTTTCCAATCGTTTTCATTATTCGTTGTCTTAATTTTCTTATCATGGGTGTCAATAATCGATCCTACAATTACTCTAAGGAGGATCAAACACAAAAAATCTCTAAATCCGTTTTCATAACAAATTTTCCTAACCATTTTATGGTGCGTGATCTCTGGAATGTTTGCCTGGCTTATGGTAATGTAATCGATGTCTATATTCCAATCAAGAAGTCCAAAGCAGGTAAAAAATTCACATTTGTTCGTTTCATTAGGGTGGACAACTTGGATCAATTGATTAGGAATTTGTGTACAATTTGGATTGGGCGGCTGCGCCTTCATGCCAACACTGTCAGGTTTCAGAGAGAACAAAAAAAACATACCCTCATCCAATAATGTTCTACCCAGAAAAAATGCATCACTAGGTACAGTTTCAAATTCATTTGCTGCTTAATATCGTTACTGAATCATCCCCTGCCATTGTTCTTGATGATGCATGCATTATGGAACGTGACTTCTCGTGTTCTTTAATGGGTAAAATAAAAGATATAAATGCACTTTCTAACCTCTTCATCATTCTAGCAAATGAGGGTTTTGAAAATGTTAAGCTTTTTTATTTGGGTGGTCAATGGGTTCTTCTTGAATTGGATTCAGTCACTTCTAAAGAAAAGATTACTAATCATATGGGTGTTGGTTCATGGTTTGAGGTGTTGAAACCGGCTTGTAATTCTTTTATGTGTGAGGAGCGTCTAGTGTGGGTAGCTATTGAAGGTTTACCAGTTAAAGCTCTTACACGTAATACGTATGCAAAAATTGTAGCGTCTTGGGGTGAACTTGTAGATATAAATGAATCTGATAAATGCTCTTTGTCATGCATAAGAGTGTGTATGAGAACAAAACCCTGTGTACTTATAAATGATAGGGTTAAAATCATCATTAAGGGGCAGCTTCATTGTATTTGTGTTAAGGAGCAGGAAGCATGGATGCCAGAATTCCAAACGGTGATGGAGGATGACACTTCTTTAGATGAGGAATCTGAAAGGAATAATGAGAACTATCGTGGGTCAGATAATGAGCATGTTTTTGAAACGAGCATTGCTCATGAAAATGTTGATGAATTTCAGGTAAATCCAAAACCCAGTTGTAACACTGTCATCTTTAAAGACCTATTTGGGATATATAAAATTCTAAAGAGGAATAAGGATACTAATGTGACAGAAGGTGATACTCATACTCCACAATACCCTCCAGGTTTTACCCCGAATGTTGAGAAAAATGTTGTAGACAACATTCCTAGAAACGCTTCTCAACCCAAACCAAATCCTACTACGTCTGGCAACAAGGAAAAGGCTTCATCAGTTAATGATAAATTTCAAGCAAGTGGCTCAATATTAGAAGTAAAGTACATGGATTGAAATTGATAAGGTGGGTCAAACTATGGGTTATAACATGGACGGATGTTATGGGAAGATATAGAAGCATTATGGTTCTCAAGGAGATAGCTATGTTTGTAGATGAATTTCTTGTCTTAAATATTCAAGGTTTTGGTAACAAGGTCTTAAAAAAGGGTGATCCAGAGTTGAATACCAAACATAAAGTTAATTTTGTAGCTTTACAAGATACTAAGATGCGAAAATTCTGGATCTCTTTTCTATTAAGGCATTGTGGGAAAATTTATCTTTTGACTATGCTTTTAGTCCCTCTGTTGGTTACTCAGGGGGTATTCTTTGCGTTTGGGATCCTAGATTATTTGTTAAAGATACTTCTACAGTTTCAGATTCCTTTTTGGCGATCTCTGGTACTTGGATCTCTTCATCTACCAAACTTCTTGTTATATATGTCTATGCTCCACAGGTTCTTACCGAAACAAGGATGTTATGGGACTTTATTATTCGTTTGATAGATTCTTGGGATGGAAAATGTGTCCTCTTAGGTGATTTTAATGAAGTTCGATTTGAGCACGAAAGGCATGGTTCTTTGTTTAATTCTCATGGCGCCAATTCCTTTAATAATTTCTTCACTAGGACGGGCTTGATTGATCTTCCTTTAGAAGGCTATCGCATTACTTTGGGCTCATTATAATCTGCATTCCAAGAGATAATATATTGGATAGATTTTTTTAATTTCTGAAGGTTTATTAGCTTATTTCCTTCCATTTTAGCTTTATGTTCGGATAAGCATTCTTTCAGTATCCAGGCCTATCCTTCTTGTGAATTGGAATGTTGATTATGGTCTACGCCCGTGTCGGTTTTCCATTCTTGGTCTTCCAGGAAAGGTTTTGAACAAGGATGGGTTTGCAAGATTCGTGGTAAGACTTTTGTTTGTATGGAAATCGAATAGTCTCATAAAGTTTAAGAAAAAATTTGCAGTCTTTATGTCTTCAAGTAAAATGGCTTGCTGAAAGATAATCAAAAGTAAATGAGCATAAACGTAAATATTCAGACTGTCTTATTATTGTGGATTAAGATTTTGGACCAAGGAAGCTGTGAACGATGATCTGTTCATGAAGGTCGAATTTGTTGAAGGGAAGTTGCAGGATTTTAAAAGTCTTTCTTCGCTTGATAAGGCTTAAAAGGCAAAATTCGGTGGGCTATAGAGGGGATTGAAAATTCAAAGTTTTTTCATGGAATTATTAATAAGAAACGTTCTCAGTTGGCTATTCATGGAGTTTTAGCAGATGGTGATTGGATTGTGGGGCACATCTTGGTGAAAAATGGCATTTCTCCTCAAGCCACTTGTTCTACTCGTTTTGCTTGCTCGAGTTCACAGTTAGTATCACTTTTGACTATCAATTTCCTAATCAGTTAACCCCTGATCAAATCGGGGATCTTGAACGAAATGTCTCTTATGAGGAGATAAAAAGAGCGGTATCGAGGGTATTGGGGAATAGCTAATATCCTGAGCGGCCTGACGGTTTCCACTTTCGAAGTCTATCGTAAATATGGAGTTTTTTTATTGACCCTGATGTGTGGCTGCTTTTGTTATTTCCTATCTTTTTACAAGGGTTCATTTCCTCCTGGATGTAACTCTTCGTTTATTACTTTGATTCCCAAATCGCAGGAAGCTAAAATGGTTAAAGATTTTCGTCCTATAAGTTTGATTGGAAGTATGTATAAAATCATCACTAAAGTTTTAGCTAATCGTTTGAGCCTCGTTAATCGGGGAGCTTGTAAGTGATGTTCAATCGGCCTTTGTTTCTAATCGACATATTCTTGATGGCCCATTTATCCTTAATGAGCTATTATCCTGGTGTAAGCACAAGAAGTCCAAAGCCTTGATCTTTAAGATAGACTTTGAAAAAGCTTTTGATTCGGTGAGATGGGATTACTTAGATGTGGTTCTAGCTAATTTTGGTTTTGGCCTCAAATGGCGTAGTTGGATTCAAGGATGTCTTAACTCTGCTATGGGATCTATTCTTGTCAATGGTAGTCCGACCTCGGAGTTCAAATTTTCTAAAGGATTGAAACAGGGGGATCCTCTATCTCCCTTTCTTTTTATTCTGATCATGGAAAGCTTGCATCTATCCTTTAATAACGTGGTGAATGCTGGGCTTTACAATGGTATTCAGATTGATGAATCTCTTAACTTATCCCACTTGTTCTATGCTGATGATGTTATTTTTGTTGGTAAATGGAATTCATCAAATTTATCAACAATTGTTAAATGTTCTAAGTGGTTTATGTGGCTCTGGGTGTCTCAAGGTCAATCTTAATTAAAAGTAAGGTATGGGTATTAGTATTTCTCATGATGTGGTGGCTTCAGCAACTAAATCTATTGGTTGTTCAATTCTCCATACTCCTTTTAACTATCTTGGAGTAAAGGTAGGTGGTATTATGTCGAGACTTAACTCTTGGGATGATTCTCCCCTAAAGCAAACGTATCCGAGGCTGTATTTCCTGGAATTAGACAACGTGTTAGTGTGGCTTCAAAGTTGAGAGCTAATTCTTTTATTAGTTCTTTTCGGCGGACTCCTCGAAGTGGTATTGAAGAAGAGCAACTTCTTCTCCTTATCGAACATGTATTAGTCATGCACATCTGATCCGATACATACTAAACTACACGTGTCTAATATGAAGCAAATCAACACATAAAGGATTAAATCATATAAATATCACTTCATTAAATTATTGAATGACTACAAATGAACGAACAATGAAAGTCGAAGACATACCGGTGCAAGACGAGAAAAAAAATTTAGAACGTGCTCATAACGTGTTGTGAACACAAGTTTGAGAGAATGAAAAGTGTCATTAATCAATTGACCAATATGTCTATATATAGATACAAAGAGATAATGCTTGAACCATCTCCTACTTACATATAAACTCTAACTCATATTAGGAGATAAGAACATCCACATATAATTATCCATAACACTCCCTCTTGATTATGTTTGGATTTTAATTATTCTTGACTATGAAGCATTCTAATAGGCTTTATTTTCTTTCTTTTAAGTGCATTATTTTCTTTGTGATAGCTTGTTATGTGATTTTTGTGATTTGAATTATAAACAAGTTGATAGCAACCTGGTTAAATGATATGTATGTTTATCTTTTGTATTATTGTGGCTGAGCAAATTTTGATATTTGCGTTGGTTTTGTCGTAACCATGATGACTATTTTATATGGCCTCATGTTTCTACATTTGAATCCTGTGATTATTTTCTTTATCCTCACTTTTAGACATGTTTTGTTTATTTGGTAATATGTTATATTATGGTATATATGTGTTAAGCAACTTTTATTAATTGGCATGACCGATTGGATCATCCCGCGTCAATGATAATGAGAACAAATATAAAAGAACCATGAGTGTCTTCAAAGATGATGTTTACTATTGTTCTCCATGGAAGTTAAGTATTTACTTATCACCACTAAATACAAAGAAGGACTTCACTCCTTAAAATTTTGGAAAAGATGAAAAGCGCATATATGTAGGCCTATACATGTGCTATGTGGATCATTTTGAGTTATAAAAAATCGATGCATCGTCAAAATGATCATCAAATACGCAATTAAAGTTGGCATGATTTAGTGGCTCGATGTGAGCATGGTTTTCCAGACTAATTATTAAGAATAGTGGTGAATACTTTCAAGTATTGGGCAATTATTGCAATAAGTGTTGAACTTAAAGGTAGCCCATGTTCATACACGAATTGCTTTTGTTGGAACGTTGTAAAACGTCTTCAGTTGATTGCAAAGCCAATAATTCTGAGAATAAAACTTTTAGTTTACGGGGCATATTATAAGATACGAATTCACATCTTGCCAACAATCTATAATGAAAATCCTCCCCATAAGAATGGTCACGCATTGGGATGTTACAATTGATTATTCATTCAGGGGGAGAGAATGAGCAGCGAGAAATTTAGAATGAATTATAATAGTAAAGTTGATCCTCACATGAATATAAACTTGGATTTAAATGGGACAATTCATTCTCAGATATAGAAATTGCCAGACAAACAAGTTTAGTGACCTTAAATAAAGTGACTAGATAAGATATATGCTGCTAATGCTCCAATTACAATGTGTGTCCCAACATTAAAACCAATTATTGGTAGTAAGTCTATGACACGTCTGCAACGTGATAAACTAATCGATTCAAATAAAAGTCCTCGAATGAAAAGATAAAATGGAGCAAGAAAACTAAGATGGTCGAATCGAGATAATAAAGACCCTATAATAGTCTCCTTAAGAGACACTAGACATGATGGTTAACTATGAGATCTCAATAAATGATATAATATAATGTCTAGTAGAGTGTGAAATTGAAAAGAATTGAAATGACGTCGATAATACTATTGTATGTAATAATGCGCATGATAAATAAGGTAAGGATCTTGCATACCTGCAAGAGGTGCAGATGTATAAATGAATGGTCAAATAATGGAAAGACGTAAAATGTTATGAGATAGAAAAATTAATGTTATGTCTAGCAACATGATGAATAAGTTGTATGCGTCTAATACAAAGAAGAGCTCATTTTATGTTGAGACTCCTCAAGGAGTATATAATGCATGAATCACGTGTTATAAAATTATCGAGAATAATAATCAATTAAATTATACGAGTCGCTCGAATGAAGTAAAGTGAA
Organism: Tanacetum coccineum; assembly: GCA_026074375.1. Classification (NCBI taxonomy): domain Eukaryota; kingdom Viridiplantae; phylum Streptophyta; class Magnoliopsida; order Asterales; family Asteraceae; genus Tanacetum; species Tanacetum coccineum. The sequence goes on from BQNB010010162.1 coordinate 25,800, forward strand.
TATTTCGATATCATTAAAGTATAAGAGATGCGAGTTTATATATTACTAACCCATCAAAACAAGTTTAGTTGTTTTTACGATTGCATGATATATAATTAACTTTACAGGCAAATCTCAAACTAGATATATTTTCACAAGTGGAGGCACTACAATTTTATGGCGTTCGACAGAGAAAACAATCGTGGCTACTTCATCCAGCCATACTGAAATTCTGGGAAGAATATACTAATAGTATTTGCATGAAGATAATGTAGATGCAGTTCTTACTTCAAGAGAGGTTACATCAAAAGATTAAGTTATGTCGTCATCAGAGGGATATAATATGCGCTGCACTCTTTTTCCCTTAGCTATGGTTTTGTCCCACTGGGTTTTCCTGGCAGAGTTTTTAATGAGGCAGCATTCCACAAAGCGTATTAATAATATAGACATCCAAGAGGGAGTGTTATGGATAATTATATGTGGATGTCCTTATCTCCTAATATGAGTTAGAGTTTATATGTAACTAGGAGATGGTTCAAGCATTATCTCTTTGTATATATATATATAGACATATTGGTGAATTGATTAATAACACTTTTCATTCTCACTACAACAATCGGGGTTTTCCCCAGCAACATTTCGGGGTTTTCCCCAGCGACATGTCGCTGGGGAAACCTATCCCCAGCGACATGTCACTGGGGAATTGTCGCTGGGGAATACTCGTTAGGGATACAATCCCCAGCGAAGACGTGGGTGGCACACGTTTTTCAGTCAAGCAATTTGTGCCACTGTGGCAAACCTTTCCCCAGCGACATGTCGCTGGGGATTCTTTGGGTTTAATTAAGACTTAACTTAATTATGGAGTATCCCCAGCGACATGTCGCTGGGGATTCTTTGGGTTTAATTAAGACATAACTTAATTATGGAGTATCCCCAGCGACATGTCGCTGGGGAAAGTGTTTAAAATATTTAAAGAACTATTTTCCCCAGCGACATGTCGCTGGGGATACTTCTAAAAAATATTTAGACCAAATTTCCCTAGCAACAAGTCGCTTGGGATACTTTTTAAAAAAAATTAGTTTTAAGTTTCCCCAGCGACAAGTCGCTGGGGATAGATTTTTAAAAAAAAATTAATTTCGAGTTTCCCCAGCGACAAGTCGCCCCAGCGACAAGTCGCTGGGGATACATTTTAAAAAAAAAGTAATTTCGAGTTTCCCCAGCGACAAGTCGCTGGGGAAAAGTCTGCATTTTTTTTAATACAGCCTGCACAACAGGCGTTTTCCAGATTTTTTTCCGGAATTTTTCTGGAAAAAATCTACCAAATAACAAACATGTACCAAAACCTGTATAGACTCACCACAACTTGTACCAAAACACAAATACAAAGTAAACGGATCAACGCAATACAAATACATCACAACTTGTACCAAAACCAAAAGATAATAAAGCTAAATCGTCTAAAATCCGAATAAGTCTACAAAATGGGGCTTCCTAGTCATAAACGAGGCTATACAAGTCAATATTTAACATAATAGGATAGGGAAACAAGTGTTTAAATGTCATGAACCTAAAGTACCAATGTAGCATACTAATAATATATAACACAACTACCTCTCGCCGTCGTCATCCTCATCATCGCCACTCTCCTCGTCATCACCACACCCGCCACTCCCGCTAGCACCGCCCGACTCAAACTCCTTAAACATATCTGTGTACTTGTTGTCGCTTCTGAATATAATAATCATAATAAGTCTACCTTTCTATGCATGCTCTTGAGCGACTTGTCAACGGGGGCTGACATACTTGGCCTGGATGTGGCCCGTGATGGGAATACCTGACCCACACCGGGAATGTGCCCACAAAGCTTACCCCCTCTTGCCAACGCATTGATCTCATCCTCCGTGTACTCACCCGTAGCCTCAAGCCTTTTCATCTCCTCCTATGTAGTGACAAAAACACAAGATAGTAAATATATTAGTCGGGTTGCTACATTATTTCTCGATAATTCATTAAAGTGTGTTTTGAAACAAAACTTACATATATGCGGCGGTCCTCATCCTTAGGGAATACCCCGTCAACAGTGTCGTGTCGCCCGCCAGAAGGTGTCAATGAGTGAAGGGTACTCCTGAGTGTCTGAGGCCTGCCTTTGTACATACACACGCATATAAGATGAAACTAATTAAAAACGACAAATCACAACACACCAAAGCGTATAATCAGATATATATGTATATATGTATGTAAAATAATTATAATGTTTATTACCATCTCATCTCGAAGGCGAGCCAGCGATTGGGATCCCTGTCGAGATATGACGACGCTCTTTTGCCAGATTTAGCCGATTTGAACGGCTCGAGCAGGTCTTAGGATCATTCAAAAATTAATGTACGCTATCCCACCTAGCCGCTGTTTGTAATCTCCTCGGGACGTGCCCGCCTGATCGCCTCCACATCGTAAGTCCCGGTGGTGGGGTCTGCCTTTCAATGCTTGGCCTTGAAAGAAGCCTTGTTGGTATTGTAGGCTTTTTGCAAGTGCATGTTGATGCCTTTCGCTGATTTCTGTCCAGCGGCGAGGAAATCCCATGTGCGGCCTGAGGGTCAACAGGGTCTGCAAATCATATACAACAAAACGAAACAACAGATTTAGAGATATAATTTATATATTTATTTAAATTTGTTTTATTTATTTACTATGATACGATATTTAGTGTTAGAATTGTAAATCATTATTGAATTTAGTTAAATATACTCAATTAAATAAATGAACACGAATAATGAAATAAACATAAAAAGGTATAACTGACCCTAATCTCTGAAATGATCAGCGCCTTCCGCTACCTTCGGGACCTTCTCCCAAGGAGGGGTAGTACAAGCACACTCCTAACGAAATCCCCCGGTGTAATTAAGACAGTGAGTCGCAATGGGGACCGATGTGGGTTTAGGTTTGTTTGTCACCTGCTCAAAAATTGATCGGGACGGGCCTTTAGCTACCGCGATCTCCTCTTTGCGAAAGGTTCCGGGTTTTTGTCTGCGGGTATTTCAGGCCTGCCGCTCCTGTCCGCTCCAAATTGGGCTTTCGTGTACCTTTGCTTGACAAATCCAAGTTAGTGATAAAGTCATAAAAATTCAAGGCAAGCAAAGTTCAATATAGTATCAAAATTTATGCTTGTATTACATCTTAATCCAGAAATTTCTTACCTTTGTTTGAAAAGCAAGCCCCCGCAATAGATGGGTTCTTCGTTTGTGCATGGGGGACGATATCACCGTCAACCCGTCACCTCCGGTGGGATAGTGCGACATCTGCTGACATCTGTACAAGTATACAATTAGCATAACATATAGAAATTCATGAACAAAATAAATATAAGCATGCACAAATCCAAATACGGATACATATCCAAAAATAAATATACACATTTCAAAAATCCACAACAATTTCATTCATTTCATTCAAATTATTATAGGTTATTTTGCAAGTTACAAACTAAGATCAATTTCTTCTTCACTAGAATAAACTTTCATCTACACATCATATCAACATTGATGAGGTCTTCAGCATCAGAATCTGACGTAAATCTTGAAGGAAGGGCGTCTTCAATCACCAATAATATCATAGTTTTCGTCAGGAACATCAATGATATCTGGCGGTGGTCAACCACCGTTGATTTTGACCATATATATGCTTAAGGTCGCATTTATTTCAAGTCATTCAAACTTGTTGAAAGAGGGAGATCAGATGAGTTGTCGAAAATGTATTATATCATGATCGTCCTTACCACGATAGCACCTCCCCGTCGGAAAAAAACTTTTTTATGATTAACATGTTCGACGACCTTACAGTGGGTTTGGTCTTTGTCTTTCAAGGTAGAAGATTGTTGACTTGTGTTACGAGAATGTATTGGTCGTATTTAAATGCCTCATGACTGCAGTCGACTTTGTGTCAGTTGTTTCTTAGGACAAGTTTGTTGACTTACGTCCTTTGTTGCTAGTGCGGAACCACCTAACTCGGAACAACGCAACATTTTAACAACAAATACTTAAAACTCGATGATTCTTGAAGATGACCCATAATACATTTCTCGTCAGGCCAGGCGTAACATATGCCGTTGTTTTGAGTTGTGCGACGTTCTCGCGGTTGTGCACGACATACCTACACCTGTCGACTACGCAAGAGTTAATGATATTGGAGTCATGATGGTCCATTAGCCAAAGAGAATAATTCGCTGTTGTGCTAACCTCTGGGTTTGGTCATTGTCTACGTGACTGTTTGACGGATCTATGAAGAAGATACGATTAGATAGAGAACATAAAATATGATATTGTTATTTTTATAGTTAAGTACACAAAATAAGTCTTAAATTTACATGCGACCCAAACCAGTCGGGGAATTCTTCTTGCATGTCTTTGTTAGGAAATAAACTGAAAAACGTTATGGTATAGAATTAAGTCGCGAACTGATAAGTTAAGATAAATGAAGTCTTCAATACATAAAAAACGCGTACCTCTTGAACTTCGGGCACCGGTACGTGTCAAATCTCAGGATGTTGTGATGATACATACCATTTCACTTTTTTCACTCTTGGGCATCAAAAAAACCGAATAACCTCGACGTAAAACCAATCGGTTTACTACGATGAAAAACACCTGAAACCGAACGTTGGGGGACGGGCGTCACATTACAGTCGGACGATTAAATTTCGTTGGTAACACCCAAAAATTATGAGAACTGAAAGTCAAAAGCTCTTCAGCAACATAACCTCCGAAAGCGAACTTCGGCTCTAGCTTTATTCGAACATTAATCCTTTTAGCTTGCTTCATGTATCTTTACAAATGGATACATCCACCGGGGGTGAATAGGCCCGCCTTCAAGAGCCTACTATAGGTAAAGGATATACATAGTCGTGAACCATTTTTGTCAAAGAGAGCAGGAGGATATATGAGCTCAAGTCGCACAACAATATCGACTCACCTTGATTGAGCTTTCAACATGTTGTCATCCTCCATCAAGTTGCAGAGCAATTTTCTTAAACAAGAACATAGTTCGATTATTGTTTTGCAATCTTATCGAGCAAGAAATTTTGAATTTCCGTAAGGATAGTAACGTTCTGCATTTTTATATGACAGTCATGAGACTTCACGGCCCGTTATTTGGAATCATTATCGGTCTCACTTTGTGCTTGTAGCATGATCCGAAAACCATCTGGTAGTTTAACTCCTTTGATGTATGACTAAACATTTTTTTTGTTTATGGTCGTCGAAAGAATCGCTGCCTGTGGCTTCAAGCACTTCCGTTTTGGTTGGCTGAGCCACAAGCCTACTTCAATTGCCAAACATTTGCATGTCTTGTCATTGCCTTGGCGGTGTTTTTTTTTTGATTTATCATTCATTAACAAGTGTTAAAAGTGGCCTCCAAACATTTTTTTCGATATGCATGATGTCTAAATTGTGTCTTAGTGAAAAATAAGACCATTCACTCATGATCGTTATAAATAGACGTTTAGGTTTCCAGTTTTAGTTTCAACAATGAAACATTGCAGTTTTTCTTCACACCCCCATGACCTCGGATGTTTACCCTTCACACGCGTTGGCATTCTTTCAAGTTGAGCCAGGGATTAATCCCGGCCACCAAATTATTTAGGAGGATTCTTTGTTATCGGTTTGGCCATTGAATTTCAATGTGAACGCCTCATTTTTGGGGCTTCTTTTATGTAATCTTATGTGGCAAACATATAGCTTTTTTGCTTTAACACACGAACACATATGGTGTGTCATTCATTACATGTAGGGCATGCACTTTGTAACCTTGCCCACTCCACCCGGACAAACTACTTCGTGCAGGAATATCATTGATGGTCATAAAAAACATCGCTCTCATATTGAATTCTGGCTGAAGCAACGTCTATAGTTCTCGATACACCTTTACCCAGGTTCCCATAAACTTCAGCTCCTCAATCAAAGGGCTCAGGTTAACTCAATGTACCCTTGCCGGCGATTTAGGGCAGGATACTTATCAACGTCAGCATAAAAGAACTCTCTTTCATACATAAACCGGAGGCAGATTGTATGTTGTCAATATCACCGGCCACTTGTTGTAGGCCTGACTAAGGTTGCCAAACGGATTTGAAAACCATCTAGAGCCACACCCTAGTCGAACATTCTTGGTTCTTTTTGCAAAATTTGGATACTTGGTGTCAATTTTCTTCCATAGCTCACCATCAATCCGGGTGTTGCATCTTTACCGGGCTCCGTACACTTTCCAGTAGCATGCCAAATCATATCCTTTGCAGTGTGACTAGACTTGTACAAACGTTGTAGTCTAGGAATGATCGGAAAGTAGCGCAACACCTTCTTAGGAACTTTCTTCCCCGGCGTGTTACTGTCTTTCCATCTACTCGTATTACACACCGGACAGAAATCCAAATCTTTGTTATTGTCTCCCCGAAATAAGCAGCAATCGTGTTCACAAGCATGTATCGACTCGTACCCTAACCCGATCGTTTTAAATGTCTTCTTTATTGCATAGTATGACGGTGGGAGCTTGAATCCTTTACTGATGGGAAATACATTTTGGAAAAACTCTAACATTTCATTGAATATAGAATCAGTCAATCTACCTTTAGCCTTAAAATAGGTAAACTTTGCCATAAAGTCTAATCGAGTCACATAGTCACAACCGGGGTACAGCTCCTCGTTGGCACTGGCATATAACTCTTCAAACTCGTTACGTGTAGCTTGAGTCGGTTCGTTACTTGTCTCACCAATATCTCCTTGAGTTGGTTCATTGTGTTCATTATTCGGAGGAATATAGCTAAGATCATTAAGTAACGCTGTCATGTCACTCATCAGAGGTTGTCTTGTGTTATCTATTACTGGCGGTGGCGTAGGTGGAGTCGGTTCACCGTGTTCCACCCATATTTTATAACGTGGGTCCCACCCTTGTCTCATAATGTGGTCTGAAAGGTGTTTGATGTGTACCCATAATATATTTCGACAAGACTTGCATGGACATTTTATTTTCCCGGCACTATTCACTAACGGCTTGCAATGATCGACGAATTTTTGAAGACCGATAAAAAATAATGGTTCATGACGCTGTAAAAGTGTCCAAGTCTTATCATCGAATACCATAACTGCGTTTTAACGATACATTTAGTTATTATATGCAACTTAATTAAACACATTCAAACGAGGAATACGAGATGTTTTGTTCACCTAGTGCAACTATGGAAGGCAATCCTAACCCACTCTTTGAATGATTCGTCTCATATATGAATGCGTATAACCGATTTACTATTTGAGAAAATTTCGGCAGCATTTCCCCTCAACTCCCCAAATATGTGTTTAAAGACATATTCGTAGGAGTAAAGAAGAAACACTGTCGAAATCATCTCAAGTAGTAAACCAATTATACGCATTCATATCCTAAATGAGACAAAACACTCAAAAAGCAGTCCCAAACTGGGGACTTTCCGAAATTAATTTCTAATAAATTAATTTCGGACAAGTTTTCTATAGGATGATTAATTTCAGACGGGGATTTTCCGAAATTAATCACTAAAATCCTAAAACATTCCTAAAGGGTTCAATAAAACAAATACCAAACGCATATCCATTTATATCATATAAAAACATACATTTAAATCAAATAAGCTGTTTTTAAACAACTTTTAAAATAAGTTGTTTAAAAGCAGCTTATTTTAACTTATTTCAGCATATATGAGCTTATTGTATTAATAACCACTCCGGAGTAAACAAACGGCTTATATCACAAAGTTTTATTGTATTAATAACCACCCTGGAGTAATAACACAAAGTAAACAAACGGCTTATATCTAATATTTCACTTCCAACAACAATAATAACCACTATATCCGTATAAACACGAAACATACATAATTTCAACCTAATTTAACTAATAATAACTATAAACTAACAATATTTAAACAATAAACATTCCCCGGCGACACATTCCCCGGCGACATGTCACCCGGGATACCAAAATGAGAAATTTTTTTTATAACATACCTTGGATGTGGATTCGGCTCGTTGTCGCTCGGCTGTCAACTCGGCTCGATCTCGGCTCGTTCACCTTCTTGGCTGCCGTCGGGTACAAACTGCCAAAACCAAAAAAAAAATATACTTAACAAAATTTTATAATTAACAACTTCTTACAAAGATAATAATCTTATTTAACCAAATCATATTATAATTAACAAAATTAAAAAAATATATACAACCAAACCACGTGTGACGTCGAACCAAAAACAAAACTTATCACGCACCACCAATAATTAGAGGGTTAGAAAAAGAAGATATAGAATTATCATTTAGAGGATAAAGAAAAGAATTATGGTTTAGAGGAGGAGGAGGTGCTCGTGTGCTCGTGTAACCGCCGGTGGGGGTGGTGAAGGAGGTGGTGGTGGTGGTGGCGCTCGAATTGTTTGTGATGGTAGATTTTATGGAGGTGGGGCGCTGCAAAAATGCCAAGAAGAAGATGTACATTTTTTTCGTTTTTGTTATACTGTAAAGATGCAACAGATGTACTTTATAAAATATATAACTGTTAGGGTTATACATTAGACGTTCAACGGAAGAGTCGATATGGTATGGTTGTACATTAGACGTTCAACGGACGAGTCGATATGGTATGGTTATACATTAGACGTTCAACGGAAGAGTCGATATGGTATGGTTGTACATTAGACGTTCAACGGACGAGTCGATATGGTGTGGTTGTACATTAGACGTTCAACATATGAGTCGATATGTTAAGGTTATACATTAGACGTTCAACGGATGAGTCGAGATGTTAGGGTTATACATTCGACGTTTAACGGACGAGTCGATATGTTAAGGTTATACATTAGACGTTTAACGGAAGAGTCGATATGGTATGGTTATACATTAGACGTTCAACAGACGAGTCGATATGGTATGGTTATACATTAGACGTTCAACGGACGAGTCGATATGTTATGGTTATACATTAGATGTTCAACGGACGAGTCGATATGTTATGGTTATACATTAGACGTTCAACGGAAGAGTCGATATGGTATGGTTATACATTAGACGTTCAACGGACGAGTCGATATGTTATGGTTATACATTAGACGTTCAACGGAAGAGTCGATATGGTATGGTTATACATTAGACGTTCAACGGATGAGTCGATATGTTAAGGTTATACATTAGACGTTCAACGGATGAGTCGAGATGTTAGGGTTATACATTCGACGTTCAACGGACGAGTCGATATGTTAGGGTTATACATTAGACGTTCAACGGAAGAGTCGATATGGTATGGTTATACATTAGACGTTCAACAGACGAGTCGATATGGTATGGTTATACATTAGACGTTCAACGGAAGAGTCGATATGGTATGGTTGTACATTAGACGTTCAACGGACGAGTCGATATGGTATGGTTATACATTAGACGTTCAACGGACGAGTCGATATGTTAGGGTTATACATTAGACGTTCAACGGAAGAGTCGATATGGTATGGTTATACATTAGACGTTCAACGGACGAGTCGAGATGTTAGGCTTATACATTAGACGTTCAACGGACGAGTCAATATGGTATGGTTGTACATTAGACGTTCAACGGACGAGTCAATATGGTATGGTTGTACATTAGACGTTCAACGGACGAGTCAATATGGTATGGTTATATATTAGACGTTCAACGGACGAGTCGATATGTTAGGGTTATACATTAGACGTTCAACGGAAGACTCGATATAGTATGGTTATACATTATACGTTCAACGGATGAGTCAAGATTTTAAGGTTATACGTTAGACGTTCAACGGACGAGTCGATATGGTATGGTTGTACATTAGACGTTCAACGGACGAGTCGATATGGTATGGTTATATATTAGACGTTCAACGGACGAGTCGAGATGTTAGGGTTATACATTAGACGTTCAACGGACGAGTCGATATGGTATGGTTATACATTAGACGTTCAACGGAAGAGTCGATATGTTATGGTTATACATTAGACGTTCAACGGATGAGTCGAGATGTTAGGGTTATACGTTAGACGTTCAACGGACGAGTCGATATGTTAGGGTTATACACCCGCCAAATACCCTCGCCAAATACTCCTTCCAAATACTCCTGCCAAATACTCCCGCCAAATACCCCCGCCAAATACTCCTTCCAAATACTCCCGCCAAATACTCCCGCCAAATACCCCCGCCAAATAATCTTTTATACCATAAAAGCAGATACTATCACAACCACAAACATATCACACACTCTTAACATCACAACCACAAAAAGATGGTTTACATGGTGCCACATGAAGCTTTTGCGTGTAGGTGTGCAGAAGGAGATGTAGTTCTCCGACAATCGTATAAACCTGAGAGTTACGGTAAACAATACTATGCATGTCCAAAATCAAAGGTGAATAATCACATGTTTTTTATTTGTGTAATATATAAATATTCTGGTTAGTTGTTAAAAGAATTGATTTATTTACTATTTAACAGCCTCCGAAACATTTTGGATGTGGATTTTTTTTATGGAAAGAGACACGACTTCGTGAATTGATGAGTTCTCCTGGAGCTCCAAGTTACTTTGCAGGACATTCAACACCTCCAAGCTATTCTTCAGGACCTTCAACGCCTCCAAGCTATTCTCAAGGATCTTCAAGAAATAGAGAGTGCTCAAACTGCAAGCACTTGCGTGGAAAGATAAGTGTACTCAAGGCAACAATGGAAATGCATATGCATCCGGAACAACATACAGTTAATTCGACTGCACTATTTCACGAAGTTCTCAATGAAATGGAAAAACTTGATTTGGAGTAGCTAGTTTGTCATTTTCAATGTAATTCGTATGTTTTCGAGTAGTTTGTCATTTGCAATGTAATTCGTATGTTTTTTTTATTGTATGTGAAGACTTTGTTTAAACTTTTATGATATAAATGTGTTTATGTATAACGATATCACCTTAAAAACGTATATATATTTTTTGTTAAAATATACGGAATATCGGACCGAAACAAACCAAAAAAACGAAGTTTAATAAAAAGTCAACAAAGTCAAAACGTATCCCCGGCGACATGTCGCCGGGGTAACTGTCCAAAAAAAACGAAGCCCAATTTCTTAATATGAAAGCCCCAACCAGAAGCCCAATTGCGCAAATTGGAAGCCCAAAATGAATCCCCAGCGACATGTCGCTGGGGAAAATTGTGTACACGTCACTCCTAAAACGTAATTAACACTAATAATGTTTTTTTAATAAACAAAAGATAGTGTACACGTCACGCCATTTAGTAATTAACACTAGTAATTTTTTTTTAATAAACAAATGAATCCCCAGCGACACGTCGCTGGGGAAACATAAGCGGGAAAAAATCCCGCCACGTTTTTGGTAGAAAATTTTGGCTAAAATATAACGGCATTATCCCCGGCGACATGTCGCCGGGGAAAAGGTCAGCATATTTGGTCTAAATTTTCAACGAGAATTGGTGCCACGTAGGATCAATTTTTGTCGTTTAGTGAGCTTTCCCCAGCGACAAATGTCGCTGGGGAAAATTCCGTCACCTGTTCTCCTATTTCTTGTAGTGTACCCATTGTGATTCCTAACAACAAACCAAACGGCCCTTAGTGCCAAATCATTTCTATAGTTAAGGTATTAAGTTAATCACAAGTTTTGTTCATTCCAATATATACATATTTTATTCACTATTTAAATCATTTTAATATCTAAAATCTACTTAAATATTGATTAACAAGTTAATATTACCTTTTTACCCACCAATTATAAGTCGGCACCTCTCTTCTTTACTTGTTCATTCATAGAAACATAGCGATCGTTATACTTCATTATTTATTTGCAGATTGATTTAATGTTTCGCTTCTTACAAACTAATCGCCATGTTCAAGTGATTACAACATACCCATAAATCCCACATCTTTCTTGTACACCAGATTCTTACTAAATGTCCCAATCCCCAGCCATTTATTGTGTTAATTTAACGAGTTATTTATATTGATATATTAATATGCAGGCGAATGAAATCAAATATGGGTCAAACTTTGGCATATTAGTTTTCCATTTTGTTTAGGTCGTCAGATTAGTTATTTATATTGATATAATAATATGCATGTGAATGAAATCAATTTGATTTCCATTTTGTCATATTAGTTTGTCATATTACCAAGAAAAGGGAATCGAGTCACATTTTGTTTAGGTCGTCAGATTGGAACAAAATGGTGTTCAATCAAATGAGTGTAATTTTCTTAAAGAAGGGTAAAATAGTCATATTAGTTTTCCATTAATATTTATTTAAGATGTTTAAGAATTAACTCTTATACTATTAATTAACTGGTTTGTTCAGGTATATATGAGTATTTTGAAGTATTGAAAGGATATTGGTGTAATTATAATTTTTATAAGGATATTGATGTAATTTAAATGTTTTTGAATGATATAAATGAAATTGCCTTTTTTTTTAAATTTCATCTTTAATCCAGGTCTAAAAAAATATATACAAAGCTAAACAAATATTTCTTCAGTGTTTGCGTTATAATGTAGATGTCAAGTTGTTGATCACCTTGAACACAAATTGTTCTATACGTGGTGGTGCCCATAGGAAACAAGTTGCTCTTCTAAGATTCTTTGTATTTGGCATGGCAACCAAAGATACATGTATGTGTGAGATACATGTGTATTAAAATCCTAGGTGGGTATCCGCACATAGAGACGGTGATAAATATACTTATATTATAGAATTAATGTGAATGAAGTATTTTTTTTAGGATGCGGGAAGTTTGTATTAATTAAAATTAAAAGTTTTGAAAAATTTGAATTAAAATAAAATAAACCCATTTAAAAGTGAAAAACAAAAAAATTAAAAAAGTATATCAAAATGAATATTAAATTAAAGATAATTTTTTGAAAAAACTATAGTGAAAATAGATAATACTAAAAAAATGTGAAATTAGATTGAAAAAGAAATTATAATTAAGAATATATTTTAGTTTTAAAATGTAGGTGTTTTTTTAAATAAGAGATGACACATGTCTAGGAAACATTTATGAAAAATGTGTTTGAAGGTCAAGATCTCATCTTTTTATTTTAATTTTTAGTGAGATCCACATTATAAATGTTTTATATGTGTATTAAAATATGAGATTAAAGTGAGGAAATTTAACTCAACTCATAAATTCAAGGACGACTCTCTTTCTTTTGAAATGAATTTTACAAGTCATCAAGGAATCATGTATGGCCTCAATATATGTGGTCTCGAGTTTCGACCAATGTAAAATATATTTTTCTGTACTTACTACAACTCGTTTTTATTTTGAGTTTCGATCACCTGGAGGATATAAAGTTATTAGGTATCAATGTTTATGTTCTCTACGCAAATCTACATTTTCTTTTGGGTTAATGGCATGTAATAGCAACGTAATTTCCTATTTGCTCACGTATCACATATAAACCCCAAAAAGTACCACAATACCTATCAAACTTTGTTTGTTTTGGATTGATATAAGCAAAAACCCGTTTTTATCTTCAAAATCCACGTCAGGACAAATATACATGTCACTGTCAAGTGAAGTTTCGTGTACTCAGACAGCTGGTAATTTCAAAAGAAAGTTCTATCAATGACATTGATAGTTTATTTGACTAAGTGTATCAGATGTAATTGGGAGGAAGTTTACAAAAGAGTAAACTAAAGCTAAAACTATATACGTACTGTATGTAAAAAGACAATCAATGGTCTACGTAAATTTGAGCATTAGTTTTATTTACGGCTATAACTGAAAACGAAATTATTAAAAGATAGCTAATCTCTAAGAAATATTATTTATTTACTAAATGATTTAATTCAGAACTGCATGTTTTGTGGAGGCTTAGAAGTCAACTCTCGTTTTAATATTTAACTTGAGCTAGAAGTGTGAGAAGAATTATATTATCATAACATTGTGATTGCATTATTCAAATCCACTCTTATTTGCTTCTTGACCATTCAAAGAATTGTAAGTCCTCTCCAATCTTTGTTAGCTCATTTCTATACTAGGGATTATATTTTGTTGTAAAATTTGCTTAATTCCATAAACTTAAATAATAGTTTATAGTCACATAGAATAATTATAGTTATGGATAGGCTTGTGTTGAATTAATTTATGTTATTGAGCATTATGATGTATTCTTGCTAAGTTATGGAGTAAGATATCCATTTGAATTGATTGAGTTGCTCAGATTCATTAAGTTATTCTTTCCACTTATTTTGACTGAGTTTTTGAACAACTTATCGTGCTTAAAAAACTTATTTACCACCTCGGGTTTTAGTTACAAAAATCGCTTTACATAACATAGTGTTCGGGTAGTAGTAAATTTTATATACTTTCGTGTTTACGAAAATAGTCGTAATTTATAATTCGTAAATGGTATAATTTATATATTTATATGCTTGGCTTCATGTTTAAGTCCACTTTACAGATTCAAAAACTATTTTAGTACATCTTTTAGTCATACATATACATAGGGTTACTTTTATACATAAAGGTCATGTTACAATTTCGGACTGAAATTTCACTTTCACCATTTTTAACGCCATTTACAAACCATAAAGAGTTGATTGACTATCCAATTGATTCAGAATATACATGACTTTAGCTACAACCCATAGTTTTGACTTTTTAATTGGTTCAGTCCGTAAATATGACTTTTTACCCAATCTATACAGCAAGGTCCAGATTTAACTAGTTTTAGTGTTTTGACCATATCTCACTCATTATTTACTTTCTTGGAATCATCATTTGCCCATTGTACATAGGAGATTTATTATGACTCATGTCATCAAATGAATCTCAAAACCTACTGAGATTTATAGAGTCTTACTGTTCATTACCAGCTCATAATTTTGATGATCTTTTCACTTGTTTTAGATGACTATTTTAGCTATAATTAACCTAGATCTATACATGCATGTCCACTTTTATTACTTGATCATCATACATCATACATATACATATACATTTGAAAATCAAAATGAAACATAAACAACTCATGAGATTTTACCACAATAAAAATGAAGATGATGATCTAGTGATCAAAAATATACAAGACTTCAATCTTCAAACTTGATCCTCATCCAAAATAATTTTTGACCACTATTTTCTTTACCCATAGGGACTTATAAAAACTTGTATAATCTCAGCCCCACTTGTATATAATTCTTCTTGAAAACCTCTTTAAATCACCTCCAAAATACAAGGGTTATACTCGGTTGTCATTTTTACTAGTGTGCTCATTATTTGATCTTCAAGTTTTTGTGGATTTGATGTTTTTGGTGAGTGTTGGTAGCGTCACAAGGTGAAAGGGAGAGAGCAAGATCAGATTTGTGTTGATAATTATGGCTTGTGTGTGTTATCTGGTAAATGAGCCTTATATGTGTTAAGAGTGAAAGTGCCAAGTGTATAGAGTTGGATTAACATGATGCTAAGTGTCATGAGCACTCTTTAGGAGTAGCCACCTCATGAGATGAGGTGGTGAATTCCACTAACTTAATTTAGTGGTGGTATAAGTTAGCATTTAGGGTATAAATTTTAAGATAGGTGGGTAGTTTTGAGGCTAACGAGTATTAACGTAAAATATAACGAAAGTTAAGGTGGAACCACGAAGTGAAAACGAACCAAGTAAAAATAGTTCTACGAAAATCGGGATACTTTTCTGAAAAATTTAAATTACGTACGGTACAAGACGAATAATAATTATAAACATTGTCGTTACACGAAAACTAAAACGAATGTAATAAAGTTAATTTCTATGGCATTTGAAAATAGAGCGCCTTCGCCTGTTCTTGCACGTCGCGTATTTACAAATGTAATTTCCTAATTCTCCCCACGGGGTTAGTCGTTGAGATTCATATCTCACAAAAAATGAAATTATAATTAATACTCGAGAATAAAATAACGACCTCAAATTGACGGTTTGTCACAGTGTGTCCCAGCATTAAAACCAATGATTGGAAGTAAGTCTATGACATGTCTGCAACATGATAGACTAATCGATTACAAATAAAAGTCCTCGAATGAAAAGATAAAGTGGAGCAAGAAAACTAAGATGGTTGAATCGAGGTAATAAAGACCCCATAATAGTCTTCTTAAGAGACACTAGACATGAAGGTTAACTATGAGATCTCAATAAATGATATAATATAATGTCTAGTAGAGTGTGGAATCGAAAAAAATTGAAACGACGTCGATAATATTATTGTATGTAATAATGCGCATGATAAATAAGGTGAGGATCTTGGATACCTGCAAGAGCTGCAGATGTATAAATGAATGGCCAAATAATGGAAAGACATAAAATGTTATGAGATAGAAAAATTGATGTTATGTCTGGCAACATGATGAATAAGTTGTATGCGTCTAATACAAAGAAGAGCTCATTTTATGTTGAGATTCCTTAAGGAGTATATAATGCATGAATCACGTGTTATAAAATTCTCGAGAATAATAATCGATTAAATTATACAAGTCATTCTAATGGATTGAAGCAAGTATTTCAATATTTTTAAAAGTACAAGAGATATAGGTTTATATTTTGCTAACCCATCAAAACAAGTTTAGTTGTTTTTACAGATGCAGGATATATGCTTAACTTAACAGGTTGGTCTCAAACTGATATGTTCTTCACAAGTGGAGGCACTACAATTTTATGGCGTTTGGCAGAGCAAATGATCGTGGCTACTTCATTCAACCATACTAAAATTCTGGGACGAATATACTAATAGTTTTGCATGAAGATAATGTAGATGCAGTTCTTACATCAAGAGGGGTTACATCAAAAGATTAAGTGATGTTGTCATCAAAGGGAGACAATACAAGATGTACTCTTTTTCTCTTAGCTATGGTTTTATCCCACTGGGTTTTCCTCGCAAGGTTTTTAATGAGGCAACATTTCACAAAGCGTATGAATAATATGGACATCCAAGAGGGAGTGTTATGGATAATTATATGTGGATGTCCTTATCTTCTAATATGAGTTAGAGTTTATATGTAACTAGGAGATGGTTCAAGCATTATCTTTTTGTATCTATATATAGACATACTGGTCAATTGATTAATAACTCTTTTCATTCTCTCAAACTTGTATTCACAACAATTCAAAGTATATGTTTCTTGTTGTTTTTTTAAGGAAGAATTTCATCAATATCTTTACAAAACTTGCAAATTACATCAATATCCTTTCAAATTTTAAAATTACATTAATATCATTTTAAAACTTCAAAATACTTATGTATGTCCAAATACATATTTTATTCACTATTTAAATCATTTTAATATCTAAAATCTACTTAAATATTGATTAACAAGTTAATATTACCTTTTTACCCACCCAATTATAAAGTCTGCACCATCTTCTTCTACTTGTCATCTCATAGAAACATAAGCGATCGTATACCTACATTTTATTTGCCGATTGATTTAATGTTTCGCTTCTTACAAACTAATCGCCATGTTCAAGTGATTACAACATACCCATAAATCCCACATCTTTCTTGTACACCCGATTCTTACTAAAAGTCCCAATCCCCAGCCATTTATTTTGTTAATTTAACGAGTTATTTATATTGATATAATAATATGCATGCGAATGAAATCAAATATGAGTCAAACTTTGTCATATTAGTTTTCCATTTTGTTTAGGTCGTCAGATTAGTTATTTATATTGATATAATAATATGCATGTGAATGAAATCAATTTGATTTCCATTTTGTCATATTAGTTTGTCATATTACCAAGAAAAGGGAATGGAGTCACATTTTGTTTAGGTCGTCAGATTGGAACAAAATGGTGTTCAATCAAATGAGTGTAATTTTCTTAAAGAAGGGTAAAATAGTCATATTAGCTTTCCATTAATATTTATTTAAGACGTTTAAGAATTAACTTTTATACTATTAATTAACTGGTTTGTTCGGGTATATATGAGTATTTTGAAGTATTGAAAGGATATTGGTGTAATTATAATTTTTATAAGGATATTAATGTAATTTAAATGTTTTTGAATGATATAAATGAAATTGCCTTTTTTTTAAATTTCATCTTTAATCCAGGTCTAAAAAAATATATACAAAGCTAAACAAATATTTCTTCTGTGTTTGTATTATATCAATGAAAATATATTTAAAACCTAATTCATTCATATATTTTGCATCAATTATTATATAACACAACAAGAAATAGTTAAGGACAAAGTTGTTAAAAAATGACTTCGAAAGTCAAAAGTGGACACTTATTTAGAGACGGAGGGAGTAATGTAGATGTCAAGTTGTTGATCACCTTGAACACAAGTTGTTCTATACGTGGTGGTGCCCATAGGAAACAAGTTGCTCTTCTAAGATTCTTTGTATTTGGCATGGCAACCAAAGATACATGTATGTGTGAGATACATGTGTATTAAAATTCTAGTTGGGTACCTGCACATAAAGACGGCGATAAATATACTTATATTATAGAAATAATGTAAATGAAGTATTTTTTTTTGTGAGGATGCGGAAAGTTTGTATTAATTCAAATTAAAAGTTGTGAAAATTTTGATTTAAAATAAAATAAACCCATTTAAAAGTGAAAAACAAAAAAATTAAAAAAGTATATCAAAATGAATATTAAATTAAAAAGAGTTTTTTGAAAAAACTATAATGAAAATAGATAATACTAAAAAAGGTTGAAATTAGATAGAAAAAAAATTAATAATTAAAAATATATTTTAGTTTAAAAATATAGGTGATTTTTTAAATAAGAGATGACACATGTCTAGGAAACATTTATGAAAAATGAGTTTGAAGGTCAAAATCTCATCTGCTTATCTTAATTTTTAGTGAGATCCACATTATAAATGTCTTATATGTGTATTAAATTATGAGATTCAAGCGAGGAAATTTAACTCAACTCATAAATTACTCTCTTTCTTTGGAAATGAATTTTACAAGTCATCAAGGAATCATGTATTTTTTTTAATTTTTTTTTTTATTTTTTATTTATTTTTTTTTTTTTGGCCTCATTATATCTGGTCTCGAGTTTCGACCAATGTAAAATATATTTTTATGTACTTACTAAAACTCGTTTTTATTTTGAGTTTCGATCACCTGGAGGATATAAAGTTATTATGCATCAATGTTTATGTTCTCTATGCAAATCCACATTTTCTTTTTATCTATCTATGTTTAAAGTCACAACTAAAGTGGGATCTGCATATATATTTGTTTAGAATGACCAGTTTATTTGTATAATTTTTGTGAAAACTACAATGTGTATTAGCAAAGATATTGTACGTACAAGACACAAGCTATTCAATGCCAAACAGCTGGTTAAGGAATTTTGTCAAATGAAGTTTCGTGTACTCAAACTGGTAATTTCAGAAGAAAGTTCTATCAATGACGTTGATAGTTTATTTGACTAAGTGTATCAATGGTCAACGTAAATTTGAGCACTAGTTATATTTACGGCTATAACTGAAAACGAAATTATTAAAAGATAGCTAATCTCTAAGAAATATTATTTATTTACTAAATGATTTAATTCAGAACTGCATGTTTTGTGGAGACTTAGAAGTCAACTCTCGTTTTAATATTTAACTTGAGCTAGAAGTATATGGTGAGAAGAATTATATTATCATAACATTGTGATTGCATTATTCAAATCCACTCTTATTTGCTTCTTGACCATTCCAAGAATTGTAAGTCCTCTCCCATCTTTGTTAGCTCATTTCTATACTAGGGATTATATTTTGTTGTAAAATTTGCTTAATTCCATAAACTTAAATAATAGTTTACAGTCACATAGAATAATTATAGTTATGGATAGGCTTGTGTTGAATTAATTTATGTTATTGAGCATTATGATGTATTCTTGCTAAGTTATGGAGTAAGATATCCATTTGAATTGATTGAGTTGCTCAGATTCATTAAGTTATTCTTTCCACTTATTTTGACTGAGTTTTTGACCAACTTATCGTGCTTAAAAAACTTATTTACCATTACATAGTTTACCCAAAAATATTGACTAGTTCAATTTAATAATATAAGGTATTTTTTATTTTCCTATTAAAGACAAATCACAAGCTTAAGGAAAAACAAAAATGCCCTACGTAGCTTTGCTCCCTTCAGCTCCTAATCATTACACTGTGAATCACCGTCTTTAAGAAGTCTCCGCTAAATGTACAACATTAATATGTGTTGATTTACTTAGATGATTATTAGTATCTATGTTTGGTTAGGTTTCTTGAATTTGTGTTCGCAAAATGCCTTTGTCCACATGAAGTACTTCCTGTGAACTAATGATGCTCCTTATTTGCTATTGATTTGCATATTAACTAGTTTTCATTTACTATTTTAATTTTGTGTTGATTGAATGCACTTATGACTAAATATCTTGATTCATGCATGGATTTTTTAATTTGGTTTTTCATATGTATATAATTAACTCAAATGTCAAATACTCAAATGTAGTGACACGGTGTTTGTCTAAGCTTATTCACGCCATATCACAAGCTTCTTTTTTTTAGCTTATAAACTTATACACTTGATCTTATGGACTTTATAAGGTTATAAATCCAAAAACAAAGCTTAGCAAATTTCCAATAATCTCATAAATCCATCAAATAAATTTCAACAAACACATCCAAATATATTTATCAACTAGTTTTATTCTTCCATCTGATATAAATGCGTAAAAAATGATTTCAAAAAAGGTCTGAAGATGTTATCTTTTAGGATTAAAGATTCATCACTTTCTCCAGCAACTCGATCATAGGTAGCAACATTGATTTAATAGAAGCAACACAATGGTAAATATTTCCAAACAAGCAATACAATGGTAAATAAGAATCATATTTTGCTTATTATCTGTTCCTGCGTGCTGGTTAGCTTATTTCTATACTAGGAATCATATTTTGTTGTAAATTTTGCTTAATCCCATGAACTTAAAAATAGTTTACAGTCTCATAAAATAATTATAGTTATGCAGAGGCTTTTGTTGAATTAATTTATGTTATTGAGCACTGTGTTGTATTCTTGCTGTGTTTTGGAGTAAGATATTAATGATAAGTTGCGGTAATCCAATAATCATCCATTTGAATTGATTGAGTTGGTCAGATTCATTAAGTTATTCTTTCCACATATTTTGACTCCTTATGAAACTCTCTTTTTTTTAGTAAATGATGTATGTTACTATCACTTAATGCTTATATATTCTATGCTCAACTTGCTTTATGTCTAGATGTTACAGTACATTACTGGTTTTGGCTAATCTTCACAAGCAACAAAGTTAACTGCTCGATCTTTATTTTAGTTTATTTTTAATTAAAACCGTAACATTGTTGGTTCTGTAAAGTGTTATTATTCCATAAAAACCAATAATGATACAATCAAGTCTATATAAAACATAAAAATAGGCCAAAGCCAAATATAAACTTATAATCCTTGATATATCTCGTCTAACAACCCCCGGCAGTTGGAGCGGGAGATGAACGAACACCCAAACTAGAGTGAAAATCATCAAAAAAAACGCATATTATATAGTTAATGCTAGGAGAAGCGAAACATCTTGTGTGTTGAATATTCTTAATTTGCTGTATGTTATTTTGCGGAGTCACTAGTTGATAGTTTAGAATATTGCATATGAGTTGCGCGAGTGTTTATGGGTAGTCATCAACAGATTCATTAATGATCCATATTGTAGTTTTGCGGATTGAGTAATTCCGGAGTCACCAATAGCAAGATTCATCCATAAGTTTTAGAATTTGATCATACATGAGTCTCACATATTTAGTCTAGACTCCATTCATATAAGTTGAAATAAATCCGTTCTTTGGCTTCACATATAGTTAAATGCCATTCCTGTATATGTACAACTGACACTCCTTTTATTACGCTTAAGTAATATGATTGCATATCTCATCTATCTGCCATCTTAATATGCGCTTCAGTAATAGATGTTATCTAACAGTGCTGCACCATTACACTTGCGTTTATTAGTCTCGGCCGAATACTTTTCACGATATAGCATACATTACTAGGCAACAAATGTTAATTGCTTTGCTCGCGCTAATCTCTTCACATATTAGTTCAGGAACACTTTATTATTAGTTAATCTTGACTAAACGATCGTTATCTCATTTATTTGTATGGTTTTTCTTCTTTTGCAAATAGTAGAATATATACTACGTAGACCCATATGAAATTATGGCCAATAATGAGTCTGTAAAGTCGATTATTATCATATTAACCATAGTCACAAATAAAACCAAATCATAAAAGATACAATCAAGCCAAGCCGCAATAAAATATAAACAAACTTATACAATATACCCAATGCCATGATAATAGCCAAATACTTCTCGTCTAAAACCAACTCCTCTATAACAGGTCCCAGTTCTGGATAGCGCGTCTCGTCTAGAATGATCAGAACCCTCCCAAAGGATCCGAGTTGGACGGGGAGTCTGTGAAAGTTGCACTGAACCACACCATTGGTCCCTTCACACTTCAAAGACTCAGTGTTTCCACATATTTGCATCCGAATATGGTATCATCTACCACAACATTAGCACTTTCATAAGTGCTCGTAAAGATCGCACATACAATTGACAATCAAGAACTAACAAGCAAATCAAGATGAACTAACAGTCGAAGCACTATGGTAGTCACAGAATAGACACCCTATAAATCGATAAAATCAAGCGATGAATGACATTGGGAGAGCGTTATTAGTGTTTATTGGGACTCAGGCTCTTATTTAGAGATTAATCCTGATCAGATATATATCAACTAGATCACTAATGTTGGATTGTATTATTTGTTTACAGTGAGATGAATCCGAGATGATGCCCTATCTCTTGATGAAGCCTGATATAAGTAGATCATAGAATGCCGCGTATTTCCGTATGATGCCAGTAAACTCTGAGTAGAACATGGGGTAAAATGTATTTCCCTGTATTCAATGAAAGAACCTAAATAACTGACACAGGCAGCATTTCATAAATATTCTAGCATTGAAGAGGACCGTTTAGTTCAGATGCACCTGCATGGCCCAATCCAGAACATCGTTTAACAACTAACAATTGGGTTTTGTGCATGGGCTTGCTGTACTTCTGTCACCAAAACATTCTCAGAAAACACCTTAATCTCGTACAGGCTTAATTAACATTATGCAACGACATACTACAAAGATTAATACTTAACCTGGATTTAAAACATGCATTTCACAACTATAAAAAACTCCCCGATCTACCATATGGAATATGTTAATATCTTGTGTCCTTACCATATTTCAAGCTTCCCCCCTATAAGAGTAGCCTGTTTTGAATGCTTCTTTGTCTATTGCTGCTATCATATCTTCTTGTAATACTCTTTGACTTTCTACATCGTGTATGTCACTTCTATTGTTCATCTCTAACTATTAACTTCTACTTTAATCGTAGTGCTGCATGTCTCTCTATACGTCTTGGATCCTTCTATCGACTATTCACAAACGCACAAGGTCTGCACGTTGTCTGGACGCTTGATCTTCTTCCACGACCTGTCGTTCACCACACCCTCATAGTGTGCATTCATTCATTATTATCGGAGGTACAGGAGTGTAATCCTCTTAGTGACACCTTAAGAATACCTTGAACTTCAAACGACATTGATATTGGAATCTTCTACGCAATACATAGTAGGAGCGTTTCTATTACTCTTGTTCTTGAACAGATTGCGAGTCTTTATGCGCAACCCAAGTAGTTCCTTGGTATCTCATTACCCATCTCGTTCGGACAGATTGGTGTTTCGTAACTAGACTATCTTCTTCTGGATTAAGCCTCACCTTCGATTTCGGTTCTTCAGATTTACAAAGTACTTCTTAGATTCATAACATATCCGATTTTTCTTCTTCTGGCATTCTATAATTCTAAACTAGCCTATACGGTAGTTAGTATGATTCCTTCTCATTGCTCTTACGGTCCTCTTCTGTGTCTGTGTGATTCTTATTCTTTCTCATGGCTGGTTTTTCTGGTTTAGGTTCTCGCAGTCTTGACTACCCGTTATCTCTCCCACGGTGTTTTGCATCCTTGCGGTTACACGATTGACAGAGGTCACCCGTAATCTCCCTTAATTTGCTCGGTTGTCTTTTCTTCGATCCTTACTCTCCGTGGTAATCTTGCTTCTCTCCTGATACAATCCTTCATTGTTGTTAATTCCACCTATAAATCTCGTTATTCTTTACCCTTGATATTCTTCTTTATGGTAAAACCAACAACGACATTGTGTACCCATATAGTCCATTGCACAATGTGTACATACGGTTGTAGGAGATCCAAAGCGTCGTCAGCTACATAGTCCCCACTGCGGTGAACTCGCGGGTATTTCCGCTAGTGTCTAAATTCAGCGGTACACGGATGAGGACGTGCGGGGCGATTACGACGGCTCATTTCTCTATCCGGTAAAAACTGCTTCGCGTGTACCCGGTGGGTGGATTAGGGCTCATCCTATATTTCTCGGCGGGTCGCTGTCGATGTCAGCCATCCGATACTGTGTATCGCCATAGTACTGATACATAGTCGGCATTTCGGATGATTAATCAATCAAATAGGTGTCATTATTGGTTACTTTCAATATGTATGTGCATATTAAAAACTGACATATATAATCATGAGTCTATAGTTATTTCAACTTATTAAAATAATAATCTAATTACATATTGTCTCAAGAATCATTAGTATTTATATAAGAATAATCATCAGTATTGCGCAATGTTTATAGATAACCTACTTTTCTGAAGTTTACAATCTTATCATCATATATTAAGTTTTTATAAATACTCCTATACTCTGTAATAGCAAGCAACAAAAGTCGCATCACTCAAGTACTAAAAGGAATCCTAAACGTCTTTAGTAACAAAAACACTGTTTCATACAAATTCAATACCCTAGTCGAAGTAAGCACTCCTATTTACACAAAAAATCCCCTTTACTTAATCAAATCAACATACAACTGTACAGATAAGGCACAACACCACAACTCCTACTTAAAGACAAAAACCACAACCACCAGTCTGGCAGTTCAACAACAAGCCTCAAAACGTCTTATAACAAAAACACACACACTATCTGGTACAAGCTCGAAACTAAAAAACCACACACGGACTTTACACGGCTGTCACTTGTACCCATGTTTCCATATCCATTTTCCATCAATTTCAGTCCAAGAAACAGCTAACCCACTCTTAAATCACCATCCAAATCAAAACCCAATATCACCAATTTCCCTAAATTTTCACACATAATAACCAGAAAACCCCTTTCATATCTCATTACTGTGTACTACTACCATCACAAACGCGTTTTCGTGAGCCTATAAATCACCGATGTTACGTTGGATCGCCGATTTGCAAATTATTGGATATTGGGAACAATGATGGGAACGACGATGGGAACGATTCGGTTCGCGATCCACGGCGATCCAGATCGCTACCGTACCGCGATTGGGATCGCGCATACCAGATCGAAAATCGCCAAGGGTTTGGCGATCCCTGTGACTATGAACGCAACCATGTTTTTCTTCTTCTTCTTCTTTCTGTACTTCTCTTCTTGAATCTGCCTTCTTTTCTTTTTCTTCTCGACATCCATGGTAGATTCTTGAGTGATGATTGAAACATGAATTGGTGTGTTGTTTGATCCCTTTCGCTCTGATACCACTGTTGCAGAGGTTCATGATGGGTTTCCAGGATCGAATATGATCAAACAAGCATCATGTGTATCATCATACAAGAATCAATAAAAAAAGCAAAACAAGAGAGATTGGGTTGAACCCTTCTATTAATTAGATATAAAATCTGAAAGGTTAACTTGTTTGTTTACAGATATACACATATATATACTAAACTAAACGACATATTGTGAAGGGTTATGTTGCTTCAATAAACCGGTTTACAAACCATTGTGTCCCTTCACATATAACTACCTATAACTGCTCCTAACTAACTAACTATAACGGACATGTTTCTGTGTTTTGTTTCCTACTGCTTGGTTGTCTTCGGCTCAACACAGTAACATTGCAGCCTTTATAACATAACAAAGATTAATTGATTATAATCTTCCAACATATTCCCCCCTAATCTATTAATCTTTGTATTCTTTAAGAACTTCATAATGTAAATCTTAAAATGTTTAAAACTTTATAAAAGCTTAAAGTTTAGAAACCTTAATCCTTAAAAACTCTTAAACTTTATATATTACTTATCATAAGCCAAATAAGTAAAATCTTAAAAAAAACTTTTCTTATCATAAACCAAAATATGTTGGAAATTATAATCCATTAATCTTTGTTAAGTTAGCATGTTTTAATAGGTTAAGTTAGAATGTTAGATAAAAGCCTGCAAGTTTTCTGGTTTGGGCCAGCAGGCCAACAAACCCAATAGATAGAAACGATGTCAGTTATAGGTTTAGAAAAGTTATGTCGTTTACTTTCATTGAAACGGTATACCCCTTCATCAAGAGGCACCGATTCATCTATAATATATAGGATAGGATTCTGTAAACAATAATCAACCCTTTTCAGTTTATATATCAGATTTATATAAAGGGTTCAACCCAATCTTCCTTGTTTCATTGTTGGTTAAAACCGTAACATTGTTGGTTCTGTAAAGTGTTATTATTCCATAAAAACCAATAATGATACAATCAAGTCTATATAAAACATAAAAATAGGCCAAAGCCAAATATAAACTTATAATCCCTGATATATCTCGTCTAACAACCCCCGACAGTTGGAGCGGGAGATGAACGAACACCCAAACTAGAGTAAAAATCATCAAAAAAAAACCGCATACGGCAATCCCTTGGTGAAAAAATCAGGCATACCGATAGCATAAGGGAACATGTAGAACCATACATGTCCGATAGCAACCAAATCACGAACAAAGTGAATGTCTATCTCAATATGCTTATTGTCAGAATAGACAATAGTAGCATATGATAGCGGTATAAACAACTCAGAGATTACCTAACCAACAAGTCTCAACAACAACATTAACAACATCTCGATACTCGACCTCATAGCATGCACCAGACCAGAAAGCGTAAACAGGCGCTTGGAGGACGAGGAGACAAAGCTTGTTGCTGGGGAAAACACAATAACCGCATGTAGACCTGCGTGTAGTAGGGCAACCCGCCCAATCCACATCGGAGTAAGCAACTAAAGAAGATGTTGACGAAGAATAAAGCTGCAAGACAAAAGTCATTGTACCCCGAACATATCGTAAAATCCGCTTAAAAGCCGCAAGGTGTGTCTCTCGCAGATCATGCATGAAAAGACAAACTTGTTGAGCAACATATGAGATGTCCGGGCATGTGACTGTAAGGTATAGAAGAACACCTACAAGACTACTATAGTGGGATGTGAAATAAGATCCCTATCAACTGCAAGTTTGGACTCTGTGTCAAGGGGAGTCTGAGAGAGGTTACAAGTGAGCATATTAGCATGCTCAAGTATCTTAATGGCATACTTGTGCTGAGAAATGAGCATTTTGGAGCTACTACGAGCAATCAACATACCAATAAAAAATTAATCAGTCTAAGGTTTGTCATAGAAAACTCAACATGAAGAGAAGAAATAAACTAGTGAATAAACTCCACAAAAGAGGAGTAAAAACAATATCATCCACGTACAAAAGCAAATATGCAGTATTAGGCCCTGCTATAAATAAAAAGTGAAGAATCACAACGACTACGATGAAATCCAACCAAAGTAGCATATGAAGCAAGCCTCTAAACAAAGCCTCATGGGCCTGCTTAAGTCCATATAAGGACTTCTAAGTAAGACAAACATGATTAGGATGCTGAGGTACCCTAAAGCCAAGAGGTTAATGCATATAAAAAGTCTCAGAAAGATGTCTATGCAAAAAATGCATTCTTAACATCAAGCTAATGAACATGACAATGTCGAGCAATATCAAGACTAAGAACTGTAGGGGATTTGTGGTTACCCGCATGGCTAATAAAACATGCATAACGGAAAATAAACACACAAGGCCATATAGCCAAAACCCTAGTTAGCAAGATCTTTCCTAATTAGTGATATAACCTAATCTAACACGTATAAAGGGTGATCATAAAAACTTACTTGGTTTTTGCAGTTGCTTAAGCTTCTTGATGAGTCTCCTTGCGCAAAATCACCTTCATCTTTCTTCTCTTCTTGGTTCGACTAGATTAGGGTTTCCGGGAGGAAATATGAACTTGGATCGCGTTAGGTATCCACCGATACTGTGCGTGCACAGGTAGAAATGGTCGAACCAATGCATGGTTAAGCAAGCATGAAACCAAGGTAAATTATTCGACTAGTATACGTCGACTTAGGGTCGACCGATCGTGAAGAGAAGGGGGAGGATAGGGGGAGAGGATTTTAGGGTTATGTGTGTGTTATGGGAATCTCTGAGAATGTCTTGGTATTTATAAGGTACCAAGGAACATTCTAGAGGGATTATGATTCCTCATAATTATGCCTAAGCACTTTCAGTTTGATAATAAATCGAACTTAACCCCTCCCTTTTTCTTAAGAGGGGGGGGGGGGGGGGGGTCGTCCAAAACTAACAACCCCTATAGGGTTTTTGGTTTTTCTTTTGCGTGCTTATATATTTATTACGGATAAATGTATAATTCTTGGATAATTACCGTTTTATCCCTCAATGAAAATGCCACTACACTTTCATTTCGACAAGACTCTCATTTCATTTCGTTACTTGTTTCTTATTTTTGCTTTCTTGTTTTGTTTAGAGTGCATCGGTGTGTCCTTTTGCCATTTATGTGAAGGCTAGAAGTGAAAACCCGTTGTGTCTTTGCACATAATCCTTTCAGACTTATACTTGTGTAAAGTTACAATGTAAGAACCTCTTTCACCGTAACAAGAGGTCACGGGCAAGACATTGAAGTACCAAGCTCACAGAAACCGATTAAATACCCAAGTAGTGATTCTCTGACTCAAGCAATACCCCAATTGAGTCCGGGTATATGGCTATATCTCTTCTCACTTTTCAATATATTTATATAGTACCAAGCATGGATATCTTAACTTCGTAATAGTTTCATCCTCTCTTGTTCTCGTAAATGATTTGTTTCTCCCACAGTGTCCTAGACACATGCCGTACGATCGTACTTCTCACAAATCACCTCCCACTTAAGGGGCCCAAAAAAATATCCTTTTTACATTCTATTTCAACTAGGAGTTGCTAATTGTCATCTTGGTCAATAACTTATTTTTCCTTACCTCCGACTGAATTTGACATTAGCAGACGGCGTTACACTTTTACGTAGTAAATGGAAACTAAGTATAAACCCGGTGATGTGCTTTCCTTACGTGCAAGTTTTAAACTTATATACACGATTACCTATGAATGATAGAACAAAACATATACGAGAAAGTATACCCTTCCGTTTGTAGCAAGATATATCGGTACATCAAAATCATTCGCAAGGATTTGTGTGTTTCTGTTTTGGTGTTAAGAATTAAATGCAATAATTCAAATAACAAGTACACGAAATTAAGCAAGCACAAATGACGATGGTGATTTCAAGAGATTAAAACTACACTTGTTTGGACTAGTTTGGATACTTAGTCTGCTTAATTGTGACAATCTTTTTAACAAGTTAATCTCATATATTGCATATAATATATTGCATATAATTAACATATATAAGATTTGCACACCTTTTAGCTTAATGAAAAAGAACAACATAAGCTTCTGAACACGCGTGTGTGTTCTTTTGATGTACACGAAACCCAATCTAGTTATCAAAGTAGATAACACTACGTGTATCCACACTACACGTTAACCAATAATACCAAATTCTAGTTCAATAACAATTTAATAAACCAGAAATATCTAAGTATAGTTTGTTAAACATCTCAGTATCAAAGGATCATGTTTATTCATCCTTTTGCTTCTAATAAGGTGTTAAAAATGGATACGGATCATAATCATTCATAATTTAACTATTCTATTTCTCGTTTCTGAAATTGATCTAGATTACCAAATGCAACAAGAATCATCTTGACTACGCTTTGGGCACAACCATGCAAACATCTAATCAACTCAATGAGGGGCCCAATTATATATTGACTACAAGTGTATTTCATATGCTTTATAACATTTCTCAAAGTACCCTTTATAACTACCTTATTTAGGATAGCGGCTGACTAGAATCAAAAAATGCCATCCACACATGTAAAACCTGCTTGCATCTCAAGTTTGAAAATGAGCCAAAACTATACCATATGTGGAATTCACTTAATGACGTCGATCCATAAAGTGATTCTCACAGGTTGAGGTATCTAATATCCAACCTCATTAAAATAACATATGAGTTTGGTAGACACATCTTTTAATATTCAACAAAATATAGTCAATCACTTACACTTGTCTTATCTCAACAATACCACCGTATTGTTGACTCACAATGGACAAACTTATAACAAATACATTTATGCAAGGATTTAAAGATGTAAATATAGTTAATAGTAGTATAAATAAAAATGATCATACCAGGTATATCAATTCATTATTTAATACAACTACTTACATTTCCATTATTAAAATACCAAATAAGATCAATGCACGATGATCCTAGTTGAACACTTATGTCTTAGTCACAACAATCACATTTGTTGATAAGGCATAGGTTCCATGAACAAATCAACTAGGTTTTGATCTTGTGGAACTTTTAGAATACCTTTTTCAAAATTTTACAAAAGTGAAAATTTTGAATAATATGATGATTGTCACATTGTATGTGTGCACTCAATTACAAGTGTTACTTATATAAGTATAGTCACACTACATTCCATAAAATGCATGACAACAGCAAAACACTTATTAGAGACAGTCTCCTCAACAGTTTTCAAACTATAAAGCATTTTTATTTTTTTAATGTTATAATGCAACTATGCTTTTTAAGCAGATGTGTTAGTCGGTAATTTTATCATCCATGAGTAAAAACCTTCCTTTGGCTAGAAGTTGCGTATCATCTCATTTAAAACAACACTAGTGTATACCACAACATATGCTTAATCCGTAAACACATTGAAGGATTTCTTTGATACTTTTTGTATCTCACTAAACCCACGGTTTGTTGATATATGATTCCACTATGATTATCGTAGTGTATATCCATAGTCTCTTTATTATTAAGTTTAGGAATGAATTTCTAATCCAAACAACATCCAACATAATGTTCCCTTTAACAATTATCTAACGACTTACACTTAGATACCAATGTTTCGCAAATCATCTTGCACTCATGCAAATGATACAACTATCCCCATATAAAATATGATGTACATAATGAATTATTTTGTTAGACTTAAGGCTTCAATTTACGTGTTTAATCTCATCAAGTGAGACATGTCATTCGAGTTTCATTTAATGATATTTCATATTGCGTTAGACTTAATTCACCGCATATGTTTGTTCTTGCAAACATATATTCGATGGTTGTGTGTTTTATTTTCTAAAATGCTCATAAGAAACTTTATTTCTATCTAAGGGATAAAATCTTTCTTAGATAAAATTTGTTTCTAACATGTTTAAAAACATATTCGATTATAGAAAAATAAAACAAAGTTCTCTCACTAGCTCTTATGTGTACTCATATGCTATCTTAATTATAATTAAAAAACAAACCAAACAAGTGATTGATTTAACAACTAACATCAAGATTTAGTTTCTAGATTCTTACACTTGGATTCTTACATTTTTTATTTGTAATATTATCTAGATATATAGACCTCTTTTAATTTACACATCGTACTGCAGGTAATCATTCAGCATAGAGTTTTGAAATCCAATTTTCATTTTTTTTCCATGAAAACAAGTATGACAATTTAATCATATTTATATATTCAATGTTTGGAAATGAAGAAGTTTTAATCATTGTCAATTTCTTGAGTAAGAGTAAACACTTATGTCATTTGACGTGCAATAAATATATTTACAATGTTTTCCTTATGAGTCTTCTCTAAAAATAAAGTCATTCAAACCTCATCGTCTAATCGATTGGTGAAAGATCAATCAAATTCTAATAAAATGATTGTCTGTTTTGGACAACATCTTAACATTCATAGTTTTTAATCATCTATTAGATTCAAGATATGATAATGCATCTTCTATGGTTAGTAGGTTCACCATGATCCTCTAACTAATACTCCTCAACATTGATATAAAAACATATCACGAGGTATCCTTGCAGATCTATAAATATGAGTAACATCATTATAAGGTTTAACATTTTCATGTTTAGCCTCAGTATGACATTCGCAAGTGCGTTCACAACGTTGTGTATTTTGTTATTGTATCTCTTCTAGATCTTCAGATTCTCCCGCTTGCTTTTTGTAAAAAAAACTATTCTCCAAATACATAGCATATAGAGCAACAATAGATTGTTTTCAATTAGAACATACAAACTAAATTAACAGTTCTTGACTTTTGTTAACAGCAATCTCAAAGAGATTTTAACAAATTCAGAACTTCAATCAAGATACAATGGGATTCATACCATCTTATCACTAGAATAAAGTTAATAACCTTCTAGGTCGGAGTCGAGTATATACATGACATACTCTATTTTCTAACCTTGATAACTTTAGGAGCTAAAGTAGTTAAAGTCATCCATAATTAAACACTATTAATATAGTTTAATTACCCTATTTGGACATAACCTAAAATTGTGGTATTCCAAGAAGATCGATATTGTGAGACAATTCTCACAATTCATTAGATAAACTTATACTTTACGGCTTTTACCCATTTGCCAACTTAAGTCAAAACAAATGTCAACAATAGTGTTATTTAAGCCTATTGCATGCTTCATATTACAAGTATTTGATTAAATCAACGACTTTATGCGTATGTCCTAACAAGTAGACATAAACAGCCAATTCTTATTATTTGTTATAAGTGTTTGATCAAGTTAATGATCTGATGTACATGTCTTAACAACAAGACATAACAAGTTAACTTCTTACTTTACGTTACAAGTCTTTTCGCAAGTAAAGACTTAATGTAAATGTCTTAACAAGAAGACATAACAATTATTAAATTAAAGTAAAAATGAGCGCCGACTCATGGCCTCAATATTAATTTCAAGTTAATTTCAAATTTCATGTTTATGACTTTCCAAGAAAATATAATCATATAGCTTAACTTTTTATCTTGACATATTTCCTTAATAGGGCAACATACATTTGATGTGTAGGAGTCCTCGTAGAATATTAGTTTTTTACTTTGCAGTCAAGAAAAACCAATAGTCATAACCTATATTACATTTAATATTACACAAGTACGTAGAGGATATTGATCACGTATGATGTATATATTTAACGTAAACGTAAACGGGACTGCGTACCTTTTAGCTAGTTAACACAAACGAACAAAGAAGCTATGAACACACGTATGTGTTCTTTGATAGCACACGAAACCCAAGCAATTACCGAAGTAGGTAATCTCTATGTGTATCCACACTACACGTTAATGATTCTACTACGCGAATGCTAGTTCTTTGAATCGTGAAAAGAAACTCAATCAAGACACAATGGGATTCATACCATCTTATCACTAGAATAAAGTCTTAATAACCTTCTAGGTTGGAGTCGAGTATATACATGACATACTCTATTTTCTAATCTTGATAACTTTAGGAGCTAAAGTAGTTAAAGTCATCCATAATTAAACATTATTAATATAGTTTAATTACCCTATTTGGACATAACCTAAAGTTATGGTATTCCAAGAAGATCGATATTGTGAGACAATTCTCACAATTCATTAGATAAACTTATACTTTACGCTTTTACCTATTTGCCAACTTAAGTCAAAACAAATGTCAACAATAGTGTTATTTAAGCCAATTGCATGCTTCATATTACAAGTATTTGATTAAATCAACGACTTTATGCTTATGTCCTAACAAGTAGACATAAACAGCCAATTCTTATTATTTGTTATAAGTGTTTGATCAAGTTAATGATCTGATGTACATGTCTTAACAACAAGACATAACAATTTAACTTCTTACTTTACGTTACAAGTCTTTTCGCAAGGAAAGACTTAATGTAAATGTCTTAACAAGAAGACATAACAATTATTAAATTAAACTAAAAATGAGCGCCGACTCATGGCCTCAATATTAATTTCAAGTTAATTTCAAATTTCATGTTTATGAATTTCCAAGAAAATATAATCATATAGCTTAACTTTTTATCTTGACATATTTCCTTAATAGGGCAACATACATTTGATTAGAATTTAGGATAATCCCATCGTTTTTATTATAGCTTTCTCGCAAGTAAAAAGTATAGGAATGAGTCTTTTTTTCCAAGGAAAAGAGACACGGTTTGTCTTCTACAAGAAAAGAACAAACCCCTATGTACGCTATACGTTGCATTAATACATTATAAAAACATACAACGTTCACTTTTAGTATTTTCAATAATTAATCCCTTAAAAATTAACCACCCACGTTTATAAAAATAAACAATTAATTTTTCAAAGGGTTTAATATACAACTTGACGTTCCACCATTATTGAAGTTGATCTACTAGAAATGTTGAACATAAAAGGTAATCAATGAGTGCCAATTGCCTATTTTCCTTACGTGCTACTCTTAGGTCAAATGGGGCCAAGGCACTATTATCTAGAATAATAATGTTAAGATCAAGGAAAGATTGCCCAGAACAATAATGTCAAGTTGGCATGTTATTCCCCATCATATGCCCTGGGTCAAAGGTCTAACCAACCATACTCGATTTAAGTCGTCCAATACAAAACCTGTAATATTGATCTTAGCTCTGACCATACGATTGTTATTACATTGGGTTGCAATTAACCTAAGATTGTCTTAGAGTAAAAAGAAAATACAATAGATCTTGTACTTGGATGGAAAAGACTTAATTTTTGAGGGTGTAATAAATTTGATAAAACAAGTGTACCAAAAACGTGTACAAGGAAGCATGCATACATCCTTGTCGCGCAACACTTAAAAATAGTTTCTTCTTGTTTTTACTTTTATGTATTAAAACTTCCTTTATATTTTATAGTTCACAAGTGATCTATAAAATTAAGGATAATACAATTAGGTTTTACAACATTATAGTATAAGCTAATTTTACCGCGGAAAAATTTTAAAGATTAACTTCCCGAACAAGGTAGGGCAAGACCTCAAGCCTTGCGCGGGAAATAATCAAACCCTAGACATACACCCTCAAGGGTTTTTATGCCTAAGTAATTCCGTCATTAGTAAAATTGCAACATACTTTAATATTGCTAAATAAGTTGACGTAAAATTATTGAACTTGCATGTTTCGTCGCAGGATCCAATTACGGTATAAACCAATCCTATGTGTTTCAATTTAATGCAAAACAATAATTTGTATATATATATTTGCTCATCGATTAAGCAAATTGTATACGTCAAGAACTATACAATAATCAAATAATAATGTATTGAAAACTAGTATCTATACATTGTGTCGTCACGAGAAACGATTACGGTGTAGACCACACCCTATGCGTTATAACACAATGCAAGATCTTAGTTTATAATAAACTATTATTATGATAGATTTTAGTCCATATTTAGTTTTCAAACCCAATTTTTGCACAAATATGAAAAGTCGACCACAATATATATAAAGCAAAAAACAAGTCAAAACAATTAATCACATTAAAACATATAAACAACATGCAAATAAACAACCAATAAACACCAAAATGATTGGACAAGCCAATGACCAAAATAAGACCCCCAACTTGCTTTCGGAACATCTAGAACAAGTAGTACACATACATCAAAATATTCGATTGCAAAGGTCTTAAACTTGACACATACACAAAAACTGCAAAGCTGATTGAATACACACTACTAGAAATCTAGCGTGTAGCAACGCCTAAAATCCTTCGTTAAAAAAGCGACAATTACACTTTTGTTAATATTTAGGGCGTTTCAAATAAGCCCGATGCTAATCTCATTTTGTATCGGATTTTTCTTATCCGTTGTAAATTTAGCAACGGAAAAAGCCGTTGTTACTCATATCAGTTGGTGACATTTCCGTTGCTAAAAATAAGTTGGTAACATTTCATTGCTAATTTCTTTGTTCACTCGTACATGAATTTAGCAACGGATTTATGGTCGTTGTTATATCTCATGATGCTAATTACACTTTTTCTAGTAGTGACATTAATCGACTTTAGACCACGATCGTACAAAGAAAAAGTCTTCCCTGCTTTTTCCGTAAAACACGAAAGTTGTAGTCCATTGAGTTGTGAACTCCCAAAAAACATTTTGTGATCTAACTCTAAATAGAGAGTCGGAAAATCAATTTTTAGTGCTCGAAGGTCATGCGATCAACACACAAAAATAAACAAACGAGCATGCAAAACATGGCTTTTAATTGGTTTTCGCATATAAACAAATTACCACATAAACAAGTATGCATAATAAACACATTAGGGCTTATGAACGATGATTTACATGCACATAAACATCATGGTTATCTATTTAAACAAGTAAATAATACAAATAAGACGAAGAACGCAAATTATAAACCACGTAACATAATACACGTTAATAATCATATAAAAACCATAAACATGTTTTCTTTTACATAAACAAGTATGCATAATAAACACATTAGGGCTTATGAACGACGATTTACATGCACATAAACATCATGGTTATCTATTTAAACAAGTAAATAATACAAAGAAGACGAAGAACACGAATTATAAACCACGTAACATAATACACGTTTATGGACTCTTAGGGGTCATTATTATCACAAAAATAAACCCTAATAGGTTCCATACACATAAATCAAGATAAGTATAAAAAACAAGCATTTTTTGCGTTTTTACTGGTTTCTATGTAATTATATAAACATGGTAGTTAATTTTTACGAGATTAATTATCAAAAATACTAAAAATAAAATTTGCAAGTTCTTTTAATGTATTAATGCAACGTTTACCGTAAATAAGGATTTATTCTTTAGATGTGGAAGACAAACCGTGTCTATTTTCTTTGGGAAAAAAAGAAGACTCATTCCTATACTTTTTAATTGCGAGAAAGTTATAACAAAAACGATAGAATTATCCTAAATTCTAAAGAACTCATCGAAAACTTACATGTTAAGTTAATTGCACTTCTTATTCTTTGAAGATGGTATCACATCTACTGTTTGTTATAAAAATGCATGACCCTTTCTATGTTTCGGAGTTGAAATTATTAATAAAAGTTTCAATGATCAATAATCATATGTTTAAAAATTTCAAACAACTTAATGCAGTTTTCATCATTAATAATGGCTGCGACTTCCATTCCTCAACGATGGAAATATGATGTATTTGTAAGTTTCAGAGGTGATGATATCCGCAAAAACTTCATGGATCATTTGTTCAATGATTTCAAGCAAAAAGGAATTCATGCTTTTAGAGACGACAACGAACTGCCAAAAGGAGAAGAGATATCTCGTCATCTCTATGAAGCCATTGAAGAATCAAGATTTTTGATAGTTGTCTTCTCCAAAAATTACGCTTCTTCAACATGGTGTCTGAGGGAACTTGTCAAAATACTTAAGTGCAAGCAGATGGAAAATCCCAAATATGAGGTTCGGATTATCTTTTATGATGCCAAGCCTGATATGGTGAGGAAACAAAAAAGGAGTTATGCAGAAGCGTTTAGTAAGCACAAAGTTTCAAACAGAACAGAGGTGGGGGATTGGAAAGAAGCTTTATCCATGGCAACTGACTTATCCGGATGGGATCTCCAGGACATGACAAATGGGTATATTTGTTGCTTTGTTCAGTGCGTTATCTTTATATTTGTTGGTTTTTTTAAGAATCAACTAGTCTTATAGCTCTACTAAAGCTTGACACCGTGTATTTTCTTTTTTCTTTTCAATGGTTATCAGGTACGAGTCCAAGTTCATTGATTGCATCTCCAAAGACATCATCAAAAAATTATGTGACGGACCCTTGCATGTTGGTGAAAACCTTGTTGGCATAGATTTCCATTTCGACAAATTAAACTTGTCACGCTTCGTTGGGTCAGATAAGGTTCACATGATTGGAATATGTGGCATAAGCGGAATAGGAAAGACGACCCTTGCCAAAGCTATTTATAACCTGATATATATCTACTTTAAAGGAAGCTGTTTCTGTGAAGATGTCCAAGGAGTCTCAAAACGACAAGGCCTAACTCAAGTCCAAATGCAAATGATTGGAAAGATCATGAAAACAGAAGATCCGAAGATATCAAGTGTTGGTGAAGGAATAATGGTAATAAAGCAGAGGATAGCATGTAATCCGATCCTTCTTGTTTTGGATAACGTGGATGATCATGAGCAGCTAGAAGCACTAGCGGGTTCACCTACATGGTTTTGCCCAGGAAGTTTGATTATTTTCACTGGTAAAGATAAACAGCTGCTAAGTTCTCATAGAGTAGATGAAATTCATGACATGAAATTTCTAGATGGGGATAAATCTCTTGAGCTCTTCTATTCCTTCGCCTTTGAGGAAAACAATCCTTCTACATGCTTCAAAGAGCTCGCTTCCCAAGTTATAACACATTTGCAAGGTCACCCATTGGCTCTCAAAATTTTTGGTCGATTATTGTACGAAAAATCTGTGCATGTTTGGAAAAGTGAATTGGATAGACTGCAAACATATCCTAATTCAGATATACTACAAAAACTTCAACCAAGTTTTGATGGGCTAGCATCTGACCAGAAAAAAATGTTTCTTGACATTGCATGTGCCTTCATCGGGGAAAATAGAGATTTTGCTGCAAGTGTACTAGACAGCAGTCATCGTTCTGCAAATGCTATTATTGAAGTTCTAGTTGATAAGTTCCTAATAACAGTATCTTCAGATTGTCTTCAAATGCATGAATTGATTCAAAGCATGGCAAGGGAAATAATACGTGAAGAATTCAGGCAGAATCACAGAAACTTGTGGATTTCATCAGAGGATTACGATGTAGTGAATGTAAACAAGGTATGGGTATAAGCAATTGCCTTTATTGTTTTATTTTTGATAAAAGAAAGTGCAATCTGATGATCGTTTATTTGTATCTAGGTAACAGACGAAGTTGAAGTTCTAGTCCTTTTGCTAAAGAAAAACTGTCAAAATATTCCCATAGATGGACAAGCTCTAACACGTATGAAAAACTTGCGGATCCTAAAAATATGCTTTCCAAAAGTCGAAGGACGTTGGCAGCCATTTGCAGTAAACTTCTCTGGAAGACTTGATTCGTTGTCCAATAAATTACGGTTGCTTTATTGGCATGGATTGCCTTTAAAGTTCTTACCTTCAGATTTTTATCCGGAAAACATTGTTACCATCGACCTGTCGTACAGCCACATAAAACATCTTTGGACAACACCTAAGGTCTAATATAATTACTTTGTCATATGTTATATTTCCTGTTTAACATCTAAGGAGTCTAAAACTTGTCCTTTTTGTTTTTGTTGTTAGTGTTTTATGAGGTTGAAATTCATGAAGCTAAGGTATTGTTGTTACCTAACAAGTACCCCCGACTTCTCAGAGATTGCAAATCTTGAAGAGCTAACTCTTGAAGGCTGTGAGAATTTGGTTAAAGTTCACCCATCTATTGGAATGCTTAAAAAGCTTGTTGTCTTAAATATGAGGAACTGCAAACGCCTTAAGAGTTTCCCTTCCAAACTGGAAATGGTTTCTCTTCAAATTCTAATTCTCTCGGGTTGCTTAAAAATGGAAAAACTTCCTGAAGACTTGGGCAGGATGACAAGCTTAACGGAGCTTCTTATTGATCGAACTTCCATTACCGAACTACCTTTGTTTCATCAACAAGAGAGTATCCGGTCTCGATGGTGGACATCAATCACTGCTCCTTTTGGTTTACTAAGTAAACAACAACATCCCCAAAGATCAATTTCATTGGCAGGTTTTCATATGTTAAAGTCTCTCAATTTCAGCTACTGCAATTTAGAACAAGTGCCTGATGCCATTGGAGGCTTACCATGTCTAAAGTATCTATTCTTAAAAGGGAATAACTTATCAAAAGTGCCTCAGAGCATTGGAGGCTTATCATGTCTAGAGGAACTAAACTTGGAAGGGAACAATTTTACTAGCTTGCCTGAAAGTTTCAGTCAGCTTTCGCATCTTTATTATCTTAGACTTGATGGTTGCAAAAAACTGGAAGTGTTGCCTGAACTTCCACATAGCCTATATGATCTTTATGCATCTGATTGCACCTCCTTAAGAGAAATGTCGGGAGCAAACCCAAACATATCTAAAAGGTCCACTTATCTCATCAATTGCCCAAAATTGTTTAAGAATCTTGCCATTGATAGCCAGTTGTCGATATGCGAGACTCAATGTCTCGACTCATCTATTACTTCCCAAGGCTCTACAAACCGATTTTCTTCTTTCCTTCAGTACGTGGGTATCCTGAATAACAGATGTGAGTTGTTTCATTTGCCAGGAAGTTCCATTGAGAGTATGGATGTAATATATCATGGAAATAGCATCCCAGAGTGGTTTACAGATAAAAGTATGGGAAATCATGCAAAGGTTGAATTGCCATCAGATTGGTGCTACAATAAGTTTAGGGGATTTGGAACTTGTGTTGTTTTTAAGAGAAAAAAGCCTTTCGGATTAATTAGATACTCTGTAAAGAACTTTGATGGAGCTTCTTTAGGAGGTTGCTTTCCATACTACCATAGAGAATATTTTGAGGATAAGCCAATAAGAATCAATGAGTCATATATGATATGGTTGCATTATACGCTGGATACATCGAAATGGAAGGAAGCAAACAATTTTGTTACATTTTATTTCGAAGAGAATAATGAAGATATTGAAGTGAAGGAGTGTGGTGCAAGACTTGTTTGTGATGGAGATTTAGAGCAAGATGTCACAAACTTGAGCATGTTACAAGACCTCCCAACTCTATCACAACATGGTGGGGCCATGTGCTTGTCGGGGGTTGGTGGAGAAATCATCTGGTCGTGGTAGTCCAACATAAAATCATAACAAGAGTGTATTCTTTATATAGTTAGACACAAATGATGCTCGAATGTAAAGCTATATATTTGCATTTATTAATAGTGAATGTTAAGCTTTAGGTTTTTGTTGATGAACTTAAGTAAAAGATAATAATCATAGAGAAATATGAAAATGATCTACTTTTGTTGTACTAGAGACCCACCACATTTTTAATAGAATGTATACAAGTAGAAATCATCATTCACTCAATGTCGGTAAAAGGTAAAAGGTAGGCATTTAATAAATGCTTCATTCCTTCATCAACTCTACTTTACTTTTTTCAATATATTGTTTTTCCTTTTCTTCTGTCAAAATTTCGAATAATATGACTTCATTTCGTTTACTTGTGAGGGGGGCAAAACCACTACAAACAACAGAATCTCCGGAAAAATACATTACGCCGGAAAGTTTCGGGGGGCACTTGCCCACCGTGCCCCCTCCGTAGCTCCGCCCCTGCATTTATATTCTTTCAGTCCAATGTGTCATTTTTGGTTTACAAGATTTACATGATCTCTATACTCGTTCCAAAAGTACTTTTTAAAGTAAAACGGTGTTCATCCGATCCATTGATTAAATTTTCTGCTAAAAGTGACAAATAACACAACTGCTCACCTGCTAGACTGCTTTTTTGATTTGCATAAATATGATCACATACCAGCCACTTTCACCAAGGAACGATGTCACTACTAAGATTTTTATTTGAAAATATGCTCTTCTTCTGTTTGAACAATTGAGTGATGAATATAACATTAGGGGATTTGATGAACCTTTAACACGAGGTACATATTTCCTACTAATGATACTGTTGAGATTTTGTAATCAACTATTAACCATTAACAACCACGAGTACGCAGTGGATATGGATCAAGATTGGTTCATATAGTTAACACACAATAAATAAACAATAGAGGGTGAACAAGAAAACTAGCCCTTGAAGACAACAGCAAATGCAATGAAACAAAGTGACTAAATTGTCACCTCTACGAGTGCTCACACAAACATGTCTAACAAGCACGCCCGGATGCTAGTCCAAACCTCACGTATACCCAATACAACCTTTGTATACCAAATATACCTGAATCAAATACCAAAAGCCCCTCAAGTCTTCTGTACCGAATTTCAGGAAAAGAGAACTAGGATTTTCACCAATTTCGGTTCAACCGAAATAGATAGAATGAACCGAAATTCAATGAACCAAACCCTAATCCGTTTATGTTGCTTGTCACGTCTGGACCTTAATTTGCTACGTAACCTGTGGGAATCAAATCACACTTAGCAGTCCCTTTTAAGGATCACCGAAAACCAGCAAAGTATGAAAATAAAGAACCGAAAACCAAAGAAACCCTAATGGGGATTTGAGTATTCGGCTGTGAAGAGAATAGGAGGATCCGAAACTTTTTCTTGGGGGTTGTATGAGTTGTGTGTCGTATACAATAGCCTGGGATCAAAGGGTATTTATACAACTCAAAACAAATCATGATAAGTATGGGAACAAAATATTTTACCCTTATCACAACTCTTACTTTCCTCCTTATCTCATCAAAATGTATCTAGACACCCTCTAGAATACTCTATGACCGGCTACTTCACTAAGGGACCATAGGGTTTCGTGTCTAGCTCATTTAGGTCCTTGGTTTATCATTTAGAAACATTCCATGAAGATAAACGAACTCTAGGTGTTTAACGTGTGTGCCCCCAATTGGCTCACACACTTCTAGTCGTATAGGTGCTATCCAACTACCATAATCCAACAACTCTCACCTTGAAGTTGGAGTAGCAGACATCCCATATACTAACGACGAAAACGTCTAGCAACACTCACATTCTTTTTTAAAACTAGAAGTGTCTGAGATCAAGTTTCATAAACATTCTCAGTAGCATGGTTATGTATCTCTTGCTATAATCATCCTTTTGTTCAAATACCGTTAAACCATGGATATGGATCCTAACTCATTCCATATAGTTTAACCATTTAGATTCTTGTTATAGAACTTAATTTAGATATACCAAATGTAATCAAGAATCATCTTGCATTACCCTTTGGGTGCGGCCACACAATTATCTGATTAATTCTAGAGAGGCGCCAATGGTATCATACTACACATCAAGTTGAGGAACAAATTCTTTGTTGAATACAAGTGTTGTGAATGCTCCTTCACATCACTTCCAATAATAGCCTTTATAACTACCATTTTCAGGTTAGCGTTTGACTTAGAATTAAAAAGTGATATCCACACATACCAGAACTTGTTTGTATTCTCAAGACTACGGATAACTTAACTAACCATTTTTTGAAATTTTACTTATGACAACGGATCCATAAAGTAATTTTCGAAGGTTGGGGTGTCCAATACGCATCCCTTGTGAGTAACATATGAGTTTGGTGGGAATCATCCATATATTCAACGAATATAACCAACACTCACATTTGCCTTATGTAACAATACTCCCATATTGTTAACCGACAATAGACATATTTAGAATAATTAAAATTATTCAAGAATTAAACATGCAAATATAGGATAACAATTATTATATAAATGAATAACAAATACCAAGTATCTTTATTCATGAGAAAATAAAAATTGTCTTAAAATCCCAATTATCCAAATACTAAAACAGATATGCATGAAACGAATTAACAAGTTAAAGTCCAATCTTTCTAACATTCTCAACTACTTCTTTACAAGATAGCTAAATAGTTATCTGAGTAAACTTTCTTAATACTTGCTTCAAATTCACAAATTTGTGAAGAATTTGAACGCTATGATGAGTGTCGTATATATATTTGCATACAATTGCAAGAATCATAGTATGGAAATGTGATAATACCTTTTATGAGGTATTTGTAGTCAAACAACATACAATCTCAGACAGTCAACTTTATAGTTTCTTAAAATGTAAAGTATTCTTATTCTTTATTGTGTAATGCAACAATGCTCTTAGCGGAGCATATCTAGTTAGCTGATTTATCATAAATGATGAAATCCTACTTCAACTAGAATTGATTATTCTCTAGCATCAAACAACACTATGCCTTATATAATTCGTAAACATTTGTATTAACA
This sequence comes from Tanacetum coccineum, assembly GCA_026074375.1. Lineage (NCBI taxonomy): Eukaryota > Viridiplantae > Streptophyta > Magnoliopsida > Asterales > Asteraceae > Tanacetum > Tanacetum coccineum. Next base: position 69,931 of record BQNB010010162.1, read on the forward strand.
GTCATCTAAATCACTCTCAATTAGATACCGTTATTATCAGTCATCTAAACTCTCAATTAGATACTGTTGTTGTTAGCTCATCTTGCTCTTGTGCAAAAGTAACAACCAGTCTCATACACAATATAAGATATACATGATGAATCCTTTGTTAAAAACACAAGGTTTCCATCCATGTATTAAATTATCTCAAGTGAAATATATCATTTAAGACTTGCTTCAATGATGTATTGCATTGTGTTGGACTTAATTTTCGCATATGTTTATTTCATTAAACATTCATTCCAAGGTCGTTTGTTTTATTTCCTAAAATTCCCAAGTGAAGTCTCATCCCAATCTTAAGGATTAACATCTAGCTTAGATGGAATGATGCTTTCAATATGTTACACAACATATGAATTTTAAGGAAAAACATAGTGCTCCCACTTGATGTCAGGTGTACTCAGGAGTTATCTTAATTTAATCAAAAATCATATTGTGATTAAACTTAAGATCTCAACTCCTAGATGTATGATTCAATCCACACTTGGATTTTATCTTGTATACTTCATAAAGATTAAACCCGTAACCTTTTGATTACACACCGTCCTCGCAAAAGGTAATCATAAAGAAAAGAGTTATAAAACTTAATTGTTGTATTACAAATATAGACACATAACCCTTTTGATTACACATCATCTTCGCAAATGTAATCATCAAGGAAAGAGTTATGAACCTTAATTTTCCATGTTTTGGATTCAAGGAAACATGTATGAAAATTAGTTATCTTTATATAACAAATGCGTATAGAAAAGAAAGATTTAATCATAGTCAATTGCTTGAGTAAGATTAAAAACTCTTGTCTTCAATCAGGCATTAATATGTATACAATCTTGTCCTTATGAGCCTTTCTTTAAAAGAAACGCATTCTTACCTCACATTTTACTGTTTGGTGAAAGATCAATCAATCTCAAAACATTGATTGTCTTTTAAGGACTGCATCTTATCATTCATATTTCTAAGATATTTATCAGATCCAAGATGTGATAATTCATCTTATTAGTTAACAGGTTTATTATGACCCTCTAACTTATATTCCTCAGCATTGATATAAAAATATCACTCCATTGATGAGGCATCCTTACGGATTTATGAATGAGAGTTACATTATACTTTGGTTCGACATTTTCATGCTAAACCTTAGTATGACATCAACAAGTGAATTCAGAAGGTTATGTATTTTGTTCTTGAATATCTTCAAGATCTATAGATGCTCCCACTTACTTTTGTAAGAAGAGATACTTCTCTAAATACTAAGTATTTAAGCAACAATAAATTGTTCTTAATTGGGACAACAAAATACATTTTACAGTTCTTATCTCTAGCTTGTTAATAATATGCTTCACAAGATATTAACAAATTTTAGAACTTTAATCAAGACCTAATGGGATTCATCCCTAATCTATAAATAGATAATGTCTTGAATACCTTCTAGGTTGGAACTATATTGAGTGTATCCATGACACACGCAAATTTCTAACCTTGATAGATTTTGGAGGTAGAGCAATTATAATTATCAGAAATCAAACAATACGAATATAGTTTGTTTCAACACATTAGACATACCATGATAGAGTGGTATTCTATGAGTATTGGAATTGTGAGTCTCCATCAGAATTCCTTCGATAACTTAATTCTCTTTGGATCAAATACTTAACAATTGGGTCAAGCCAAATTTAGATACACAGTATTTAACAACCAAGTGCATGCTATAATGTATATTTCTTGAATAAGTACATTAACTCCATGTTCATGTGTTCACTAGAAGACAAAACAGTTCAAAAATTCTTTGATCATGTGTTTACAAGAAAACAAAACATGTCAAGTATACATTATATGTCGTTGAATCATTCAAGGACCTTATGTTTATGTGTTAACAAGAAGACATAACAATGTTACTACATACTTTATGTTATAAGTCATTGATTAATTCAAGGACTCTATAATTATGTCTTAACAAGTAAACATAATTATACTAACTAAAGTAATCATGAACGCAAACTCTTGAGTTCAATGGTAATTTCAAGTTAATTCATTACTTCATAATCATGATTATATAATTAACCATAATTATTTTGACTAAATCATATAGTCAATAAGTTGAAGTATCTTTATATTATATCGTGACTTTTAAATATAATAGGGCAACAAACATCTTGTGTGTTTAAGTCCTAGTAGATTTACTAGCTTTCTTACCTTGCGGTCAAGAGAAACCAATTAATCATATTGTTATATGTTGTTCCTTGCACACACTTAGGATTTCTCCCACTTGTGTACGGGACAACATTACCTAAAGTAGACAAACCATACGACAAGCGTTCGATTGTTTAAACAATATGATAGTGTCATAGATATTACAAGTAGATTTCAAACCATAATGTTGAATAAGGAATTGTGGATTATTATTCTATAGATAACGTTTCGGAAAGCAACATCGGAAAGGCAACGTGTTATCTATAAAATAAAATGCAATCTTCCTTTAGACAATGGTTGTTCATATTCGGAAAGTAATATATTATTTCAAAGCAAGCTAGAAATAATATGAGCAATTCACAAGGAAAGGAATCCTGTAGCTCCCACTGAAATTGACAACCTCACATGAATGTTATTTCAGTTATAAAACGCAAAGCTCCCACTGGATTTGTCAACATTGTAAGTGCTACATCACCAGTAGAAAGCAAATAGCGATTTATTTACTTTCCTACTCTCTTAGAATGCCTACAAGTAGCAATGTACTTAGGTATTGTACAGAGTATATGAAGTTCTACTTATGTAGATGAGGGACTAGCCATCATGTATTCATTAACTTGAATATTTAGCATGCATTTCCTCCTTAATCTGTCTGTCTAACCACAAGGGTGTTTAGCACTATAAGGAATGAAATGAGTCCAAGAAAATACCTAGAAGACCTGCTAGTAATTTTCTTTACTCGTTGCGGCTTAAACTCATACATCGTGACAAGTGCAAGATGTCATTATTTGGTAGCTATAGACACAATGTTCTCTAGTTACACAAAATATTTTATCTTTTAAATAGTTCTAAAAACCGGGAAAAGGCGTATTGGATAGATTGAAGGGGGTTTTTAAGTATATTTGTGAAAATTTTCATATTATACCATATTAATTCTTGTCAACCATGAGAAGATGATAGGAGTAAGTCTCATTTTCTTACCAGGGAAGAACTTTGTTTGTCTTCTTTGAGGAAAACAAAATTTGGTTTATTAATTATGTTTTGCAATAAACACAATTAACCAGAAAACATAGGAAGTTCTATTTAGTATTTTCCGATAATTAATTCTTAAAAGAATTAACTACCCAATTAATTAATCATAAGACTTGATCCTGCTTGGGACCTCCATTCTTTCTGTGGGTATGACATAGTTTGTATAAAGTGTGGAGGCCAAGAGGTATAGAGACGAGCGTAATTGCATTGTTAATGCAAACTCTTTCGATTTATGAGACTTATGACATTAGTAACTCTTAGTAATGTCAAGTGCATGTTTCATCTATCTTATGCATCGTGTACGAGGTATGACCAGGTAACTCGATTTTATTTTTTTTTTAAGTCGACCAAAGAGCAAAGATCACGCGAAAATTGACAAAGGTTTACTGAACAATGGAAAAAATTCGCCAGGGGGTGGAAAGGTATGAGGTCTGACAGAGAAGGTCATCTAAATGCGCGTGTTCTTCATTCGGCTGGCATAGACTTAAAACTTTACATAGGGGTATACACATAAATTTTACAAAATATGTGACAAAAATCGTGTACAAGAATCATGCAAAACATCTTGTAGCACAAATTAAGAAAAAAATTTTGTTAACCTTTTTGGCATAGACTCATTTTGTCAAATGTTCTCGGTAGCCTATCCCATTTTGGACGCACAAAGAAGCGGGAGAAAGAAAGAAAAAGGTTAGCGCTTAAAGCGTATTAAAAACCCTGATTCTTTAGGGATGCCGTAGCAAAAACCCGCCTTAAACTTTATTGTAGTTTGTTCTATAATGGGGAGCACGTACTTCCAATTGACTTAATGATCGTTTTTGTTTGTTTGAGAATACACCTTTTTGTTAACATTAGTTTTATAGTTGCCAATATGGTGGGATTACAAATTGATCAAACCCTATATTGAACTCCTACATGCGTCCGAAGACACAAGTAATTCCAATAATTTCCTTATATGTCGAAGCATGTAGTGGGGCGGGAGAAGATTAAAGATCAATTCAAACCTCATATCTGACGCATAATAAAACTAAAGCTTAATGATAAATCAAATTTCATAGTTTAATGGCGGTTTTTAATTTGTCCAAAAACCCCTGGTTTCACACATATCAAATAGCTGGTCATAAGGTTATGCTTACGTATGTATACTAGACATAGTTAAATCCAAAATTTCTCTATAAATGTCGGTCCGTTTTAAGAGTTTCATAACATTTTTCTATTTTGCAAATATTGACTAGAACATGGCATATCACATTTAAGCAATTATAACAGACAAAATTTTAGAGAAAATTATAGACATACTCTTGTATAGTAAGCACTATGTGGTAATCATATAATGCCTGTGTTCTCATAAAGCGTCTTCCCAAATTGGTGAATCACATAAGATGCTCAATAGGTTTTCTCGCTAATGTGTCTAGATCGCCTCATCCCATCATTTAACTTGATTGTGTGTGTCTTATTTATAGCGAGGTAAATCATGAATAGTGTACATTGACAGCTTAATTAACCTTTAATTTTTTAATCTATTCTCTTTTTATCAAGTAACAATAACAATTGCTTCAAGGTGTTTATTCATAATTTATGGCAAATATTGCATATAATGGCTAATCAATTTTCCAATAATAAAACAAAAAATAAATCAAGATTTCATGCAGTACTAGCGTGATTTGTTTTATTATGTGTGTAACCATAAAACACCAAACGAGTGGCTCGTGATGCACTGTTGAAAATTTGTATAAACTGTTTAAACATTAACAAACCACAAGTACGCAACGAATATGGATTGTTTGGTTCATATAGTTTTAACCAAAATTAATAAACAAAATGGGTAATTAGAAAAAACTATCTATGAAGTCAACTTAATATGTATCAAATGAGATCTGAACAATTTTGAAAATCGTGAGTAAAATTGTCACCTCTACGGTTGCTCACATAACACGTCGAACAAGCACGCCAAGATGCTAGTCTTTACTTCACGAATAAAGAAACAAAATATATTCTTCTTGTTTCTTGTATAAGTCGATCAAAATTGAAACCCATTCGGTTCCTTCTGTCAAGATATAAAAGAAAATGACAAAAGAGAAATCACACAAATGTGACTTTGATTTTATATGCGTGGATGTATGTATAGCATGCATGATCATCCATGCATCATATAATAGATAACCCTTTTGGGTTTTATACATTCTGCCGAATGTTTTTGTCACAAGGAGAAAAACATATACGTTTTTGGTTTGGTATAAGTGTCGTGTGTATTTTTTTTATTGTGGGACAAGAATATAATGGAGAAAGAATGAGGTGTTTATATAGCACTTCAATTCTAGTTGTAGATAAACTTTAAAACCTAGAAGATAAACTTCAAGTCTTAAGCTTATCACAACTCTTTCATCTTATTCAAAACACTCATCATTATCACAATAATATACACACAAATCCCTTTCCAAAATCTGCCACTTATGGGATGAGGACAAGGGTTTCCATTTTCGACATTTTAAACCATTCTCTTTTTTATTAACGGATATATAAAGTTAATTAAGCGTCCAACGAAAACTAACGACCGTTTAAATATATCAGTGAAAAAAATATAAAATGAAACATGATAAAAACGGAATTTATATAAATATTTATTTTTTATATTATTTTATTAAAATTTTTTTTAGTTTTTTATTTATATTTTTAATTAAATATATATAAACTAAACAAATGTACTCATATTAAATTAATTAATAAACGTACTCTTTAGTGTTTTAAGTTAGTGTGCCCCCAATAGGCTCACACATTTCTAGTCGTATTAGTGCTAGTCCAACTACCATAATCCAACACCTTGTATACAAGGTTCTTCTTGTATGCATGAGATGTATTAAGTAAATTTAAACATTGCATTTAATTACCATCATTACATTATGCTAGCAGGTACATTGTGTGTTGCGACGACGGATAGCCTGTGATGATTAACCGGAGCAATAAAAAGAATTGATTTCGATGAGGCCCGGTTCACCCGTTTCTATCGGTTCAGACGGGTCCTCTCCGGTTCGTCTTCGGATGACTTTTATTGGCTAGCCGAACCGATGGTGACTCCGGTTGAACCCGTTGGTCCGATCTGGTTTTCAAAACAGTATGCACCATCATTTTAGTTCGTACAATATGTATAATAACATGTACTTTTTATTTTAAGAGTGTTTAAAAATAACATTAAATAGTGTGTTTAATTAATTTATACTTTGGATTATATTGTAGTTTTTTTTAATTGTACATTGTGAAAATATTATTGCATGTTTAAATAAGGGGTGTTTTCATTTGTTGTATTAAATATGGTTATATGTTATGTTTATTTAGTTGTATCTTGTAGATGTTAATTGAATTGTACCATATACTTTTAATTGTGTATGTTTGAAATTAAAAATTAAAACATTTTATGAAAAAAAATATCGTCCATTCATTATATATAGTTCAGATTTACTTACGTATATAGCCTAAGTTGTGTAAGTAAAATACGTGCATGGTGAACAAACTAAAGCTTTTAGGGTCCGTTTGGTTTGTAGGTGGGGTTGGAATCGAATTTGAATTTGGTATAGAATTTGGATTTGATGTAGGTATGAAAAAAGATATTAAGAAAAAAGAAATTGTATTTAAACTTTAAATTAATTGAATATATAAGTATTATTTAAAATTAATAATAGATAATAAATGATTAAAAAAAGAAAAAAATTATTTTGTGTGGCAGAGAAATAGTGTGAGAAAGATGTGTCAGAGTATTCCATGAAAACCCACCACATTGATGTGGTATCAGATTTGGGTGTTGACTCATTCATATTTCTTCTAAACTACGAACCAAACTGCACATTGAGAATATGATTGTATTCCTCGATTCCGAAACCCGGGTAACAAACGCACCCTTAGTTAATATACTTTGGATATTCATAGGGAATTGACTATTGCTAGAAGATCATCCACGAGATCCGAGAAACTAAATTTCTTGGTATCCGGGAGTGGGTTTGAAAGCCCATAGCTTCAGAAATTGAGAGCTATAGCTTTATAACAGCATTGGCGACATCAATCAGTTGATATCGTTAGCTAACCGTGAACAATCGGGTGATGTCTCGTTTCCCATTTCGGCTATGTGAACTTTTAATCCATTGACTTCAAAGAACTTATGAACTATTTGATCCATTGTTGCTTGAGTCTAGCTCTATAGATCAAGTTTTCGTAGGGTATTCATCAATGTTTTAAAACCGGGTTTTTAATCGATCCGGTCGAGTCACCGGGTTACCGGTTCAGCCGGTTGGACCGCCGGGTTAACCCGGTCTTCCAAAACAAAAAAATAAAAGATATTTGCAGGTTGTATATAAATCATGAAATATTTCATATATTAAGCATAAAAACTATTTATTAACAAATATAATATGTAAAAATAAAATTACGTCGCAAATATATACAATAAACATGCTTTCCTTAGAAAAAAACACGAAAAAACCGAACCTGGCCGGGTCTTGTGAACCGAGTCACTCCAAACCTGGCGGGTCTAACCGGGTTTCGAAAATATGAAACCTGATTTTTCGATCGGAACCGGTTCAACCGCTCGACCCGGCCGAGTCGAACCGGGTTTCAAAACATTGATATTCATAACAAGAAAAAAAAGTCAACATGTAAGTGTAACAATGATTAACAAAAATATCTATTTTGTAGTGCCATGACAGTACGAGGGGTTTTTTTGACCACATATTTTTGAAAGAGTGTTGTTATAAGCCCCGTTTGTCACACAGGCTTATGAAGTCATAAGCCTTTATAAGCTCCAGCCCCAAAAAATGGGCTAAAAACTTTAGCCCGTGGCTTATGAACTAAAAATTACTTATATACCCCTAAAAATATCTAACATATACCAAAAATTTATTTAATTATGTCATTTTTAGTAATTTTACAATAATAAGCCCCAGCCTCAGCTCATTTAACAAACAAATTTAAAACAATACAAATTTTAATTTCGGCTTATAATATAAGCCCCAGCCTCGACACAAGCCTCAGCCTCAGCTCCAGCCCATTATGCCAAACATACCATATATCCTCCTACAATATATTCTTACATACAATAATATTTTATGTTTTTTTTACTCATTATCTCTCTACATCTAAACCGTTAGTTCTGACATTTTTCAGGATCCTGTGAATAGGAGGATTTGTAGGCATATCAAGTAAGAAGAAATATCATTTTCCATTTTGAAACTATATGATATATGAGATGATATAACGGGTACCATTAGTATCCTCATAGCTTACTAAAAATACAAAACATTTTTTAAATGTTCTGTTAACCGTATAATGCAGTTTTTATGATTCAGTTCTGAATTTTTTTACCAATTTAATATTTCTGACTTGTTAAACTTTATCGTTTTTATTATGCACTTTCTGTTTAACAGTTTTATCAATTAAATAAGGTACAAATAGCTTTTTAAGAAAATTCATTATAACCTACCTCTATAATTAATGTGAAATAATTAATGTGCGTGCATCACCTTATCTTTTCTGACAAGGAATTCTATATTCCTATATCTTTAGCACAAATTTAATGGTTAAAGCTCTTAGTAGTAAGACGAAGAATAAGTACCCACACACAAATTTAGTGGTTAATAAAGGATATTGATTTGCTTTGATTGATTGCTTGATTACAATTGATAATAACCAACTTATATATAGGATATACAAAGGAATTTCTTAGGAATATGGGGCTCAGGAAAAGGGGCCGATACGGACTCACAAAAATATAAAATATAATAGTATCTACATACGCCACCGCAGTTAGAGCGGTGAAGATTTTGCGGGCGCATTCAAACTGGATCTGATAATCAGCAACAACGGGTATGGGGAGTGCCTTTTGTGAAGAATATATGCAGTACTGAAATCGAAGAAGGGACTTGAAGAACTGAACCTAGCTAGCTGCTACTTTGATCACGAACAAAAATGGGGGGGGGGGGGAAACAAAAATTGACAATCTCTATATGTTTGGTGCGCTGATGTTGCACTGGTTTGCAGACATGTATATACAAACACTAAAATTATCACAGTAGACCAAGTAGCTGTTGAATAGTGGGGTACTGAAGCTCACGAAGGGAGGTGCGGAATCCAAGATGTCTCAGCTACAGCATCGCCACCTGCGGTATTCAAGCCTCATAGCACTTTAGAACGACGACAAGTGTCAATCAGCTTTGGAGGACCATGTCCAAGAGGTTGTAAACATAGGAAAAAACACACATTGTATGGCGTATCCAGATGTAAGATCGGGCTAGCCGGACAAACCTGCCCCTAGTCAGCATCAGAGTTTGCAATAAGCTGTGGATTGGTGTAGAACGAAATAACTGGTTTTAATCCAAGATTAAGTAGTTTCCTCGAAGATAACGAAGAACTCGTTTCATAGTTTTAAGGTTGTGGCTCCTCGAGGTCATGCATGTAAAGGACATAATGTTGACTGCATATGACAAATTAGGCCGAAGTAAAGTGAGGTACTGAAGTGATCCGACAAGGCTGCGATATAAGGTAGGATCAGCGATTGGTGATCCTTCGGGTCCAAGCTTCTTCTCGGTGTCAACTGGGGTCCTGCAAGGGTTTAATTAAGCATTCTGTGACTTGTCAAGAATCTCGGTTAGCATTTTTTGTCTGAGACAAGATATGCCAGAGGTAGACGCGTTGGCAGTATGCCGAGTGAAATAGTTAAGTGGGCCTAGGTCTGTCACTAGCAAACTGCCAACATGTAGTAAAAGAGATGATACGTTACAGGAGTGAAGTTGAAGTAAGCTGTTAGAATGATATCATAGCGTATAAGTAGTAAGTAAGCTTTTCTGGTTGTCTGGCCTCTTGTGAAAGATGAAAAAGATTGAGTCCAGTGTTGTTTGTTTAGAAAACCGGCTCGAATAACCAATAGCTAGAAAATCATTGAAACCAAGCTCGGGGGACCTGCTTAAGGCCATAAAGCGACTTTTACAGAAGGCAAACATAATCAGAATGAGCTTAATCAGTAAATCCTGGTGGCTGGTGCATGTAAACTGTCTCTTTAAGATGGCGTGAAGGAAATGCCATTCTTCACGTACTAACTGATGAATAAGGTCATTGTCGAGAAACTGCAAGGCTAAGAACAGTCCGTATGGTAGCAGGTTTGACAATCAGGGTCCATAAATGTCTCAATCGCGACAGGTCGATGCAGTGTTGTTAACTACGACCCCATTTGCAAAACTAGTCAAGCTTTGTATCGATTTTATAGACTCGCCCGCATATATTTGGTTGTGTTTGTTTACAACCACATAGAGCGGACAATAGTTGACATTTGGTGGGGAGAACAAGTACCATGTGGTTATTGTCATATGTTGGAGCTTTATATTCGTCACCACTATACAGCTTGTTTTCAGTTAGGATCTCAAAGGGCATGGAAAGGAGACTTGGGGATAGAGGAGGAGGTAGTAACATGTAAGTTGTATTTGGGGGGTAGCTTTCTCAATCCGACTTTTAGAGCGTTGTGAACACATTGGGTGATTGCGAGGTGGGTGGTTGGTGAGGTGGTGGTGGTGGGGTGGTTGGTGGTGTCGGTGTTGTTTGTGGTGATGGTGTTGATAGAGGAGTTGGAGGTGTTGATTGTGGAGTTGTTTGTGGGGTTGTTTATGGGGTTGTTTGTGGGGTTGTTTGTGGTGGTGTTTGTTGAGGAGAAGTAGGTGTGGTAAGTAGGCAAAGTGTAATGGGGGAGGTATCTAGATTATCATCTAAAAATTTGTATGAGAGGGTTTTAGTTGGAGTCATGGAGCTGAAGGGAAAGATAGTTTCGTCAAATGTGACATGTCGAGAAATGATAATTTTGTTGGTGTTCAGGTCAAGGCACCGATATCCACGAAGATTGTAAGGGTACCCGAGAAAGATAGATGGTGTGGTATGAGGGGCAAGTTTGTGTGGTGGAAAGGTGTAAGGGTAATAAAGGCATCTAAACGTGCGTAGGTGGGTGTACGAGGGTGGTTTGTTAAATAATTTTGTGTAAGGGATGTTATTATTGATAGAGGTAGAGGGGAGGATTTTAAGTAAGTAAGCAGCAGTAAGTAGTGCTTTGACCCAATACTCGGGAGGAAGACGGGCTTGAAAGAGGAGAGAACGTACTATGTTATTGATAGTACGAATCATGCGTTCAGATTTGCCATTTTGTTGAGATGTGCGTGGGCATGAGAAACGAAATTGAATTCCATTAGTGGCAAATAATTCATGGAGGGAGTTGTTTTCAAATTCTCTACCATGATCACATTGAAAATCTTTGATTTCACGGTTGAATTGGGTTCTTACAAAGGCACGAAAGTGTAGGAGTTTTGACTGCGCATCAGATTTTCTGTGAAGTAGGTAGACCCATAAAAAATGTGAATAGTGATATAAGAAAAGGACATAATATTTATATCTACTCATGCTAGAGACAGGAGATGTCCAAAGGTCTGAGTGAATAATGTCAAAGGGAGATGTGACAATAGAGGTAGATCGTTGAAAGGGAAGTTTTGTTTGTTTCCCTAACTGGCAGGCACGACACAAGTGTTGAGTGTTTTGTTTATTATAAGACACAAGGCCACGTGATGACAGGGTTTGAATTACATTATCATCGGGGTGACCAAGACGTTGATGCCAAAGGGAATGATTATTAGTAAGTAGGGCAAAGGCTGAGGCGACAACATGTAAGGGGTATAGATCACCCGTGCTGTCACAACGAAGGAGGGTTTGGCGGGTATGATAATCTCGTACAGTGAAACCATAGGGATCAAAATCAATGGAGCATTTATTATCAGTGGTGAATTTCCGTACAGAAACAAGGTTTTTAATTATATTGGGTGTGACAAGAACATTTTTAAGGTGGAGTGGGCGATATGGATTAGGGATTTGTAGATGTCCAGAGTGGGTGACAGGTATAAATGATCCATTTCCGACAATAACTGAATGAAAATTACGATTAAGAGAAGAGGTTTGAAGGTTACCGGTGTGAGATGAAAGGTGAGAGGTTGCTCCGGTATCCATATACCATTGCTGATCATGAGAAGCCATAAGAAGCAGTACCCGCCGATGAACAGTAATTTTTTTTTTTGATGGGAGGGAGAGGTGAGGAGCGTGTTATGAGAGAAAAAGAAGGAGAGGATTAAGGGAAGATTGATATTAGGCTCTGATTACCATAAATGATATTGATTTGCTTTGATTGATTGCTTGATTACAATTGATAATAGCCAACTTATATATAGGATACAAAGAAACATTCTAGACTATGGGCTCGGGCCAATGGGCCGACTACACAAAATATACAATATAATATCTACTCTAATAGTTAAATAGTTGGGATGATAAGAAATTGACAAATAGTACCAGTCGATTTCCGACTGGTGCATTCCAAGTTATGGGTTTCCTTGGCCCCCTTCAATGTCGGAACTTGTCTTTTTTTAGTTTTACAAATATATTTCTTATTTTTTGAGATGACTATGGATAATCAAACATATATATAATTCTAAAATATTTTCATTTACGTTTTTAAATCATATTTATATGAATATGAATAAAACGCTAACAACGTTGTGGGCCTAGTTTATTTCAAAATAACTATACAAAGACATGTTGGTCTTGAAATAAAATGCATTTGTCTCGTATATATAATTATTTGTCGCGATATAACTTTTGAAATATATTCATAAATTTCGGTTTTCGGTTTAGATTGTCAAACCCATATTCAACCCGAAAATCGAATTTATAGTTCGGTTAGATTATTAGTTCAGTTCAATTGTTTTCGGTCTATTTGGTTTTTTTTTTTGTCTACTCACCCTACTAAGATATACGTATGTATTCATTTAATTGACTTTATAAGGCTTGGTAATAAAGCTAAGCCCAATAAATTTGGACAAAACAAATATAACCCAAATAATTCAACTATTACGTTCTAGTACATGTCCTCAATTATTAATTAACCTATATACTATGGAGCATCAACTTTTGTATTGTAGTTGCTACAGTCTTATAGTACGGCCCAGTAGTTAGCTCAAAGATAGCCCAAAAAACTAGCTCAAAATCTGGCCTCCAAAGTAAAAAAAATAAAAATTACAAAAGGCCCCTCAACTTTTAACTGTTTACAACTTTTTACATAATTTTTTTTATTTTTTTTAAAAAAAAGGCCCTTCAAGTTTTTATTATTCACGACTTTTGTACATAAAAATTTTAAATAAAAAATATACGGACAGAAATGACTCTGGACAACGAATAAAATGAGCCCAATATGTAGCAAACATATGACACACTTTCAATAAAAAATACAACTCTTTAAATTACCATCAAAACGAGTCCAATATTGATACGCTTTAAACGTGTGTACGATCTTATAAAAAATATTAAAGTTCAATACACATTAAAAAAAATATGGTAGACTTTCTTTAAAGTTTCATAAACCGTGTTGACCCGCCGTAACGCACGGGTTAAATTCCAACTCGTTTGAACTATAACCCAAATATAACCTCCTCAACAAATATATAACCCAAATATAACATCCTCAACAAATATAACCCAAATAATTTACTTATAATCAAAACCCGTTTGAAACGACGTCGTATTTGTCGTTTCAAACCCTGTTGCTGGCCCAGCCCACACAATGTAACCCAACCCAACTGAAACTGGCCCGTGTGTATCTCCAATACGTTTTTTATACTCGATTCCTGAAGCTTCTTCTCCGGGGTGTTATTCTCGATTCCTGGGCTTATTTAGGTAAACAAAGTAAAAATGGTGTTCATCTCCAAAACTGGGGTGTTAAAGTTTCTTCCCCAAAACTGGGGACTCACTCACACAGTCAAGTGAGACTTCAGGAGCAAATTATCAGGGGCCAAAAGTTAGGGTTTTGACTTTTGATGTTTTTGGTGCCGAAAGATTGTTTGGGAGATTCGTATATCAAAAAGGTATATAGATGTTTTAGTTTATAGTTCTTTATTTGAGTTTGGTACCATGTCTGATTTTATGCTTTTCTTTGGCAGTGACTTTGGCCTAGAACATTCTTTGGGCTTATTGTGTTTCGAGTGGTGTCGAAGAATACCTCTTGAAGGAATTACGATGGGTAAGCTTCTATTTCATCGGTTTCTTTTAATATATTTGTGAGATTGTGCCTTCGTTTTCTTTATTGTTGTTGACTGTGATTGACGATGGGACTAGGATGGATTGTGGTTTATTGTTGTTTGTTGAGGTTGTTTGAAGTTTGCTAAATCGAAATATGGGTATTGAAGGAATTCGACATAAAGGCATTCAACCTTCGGCTATATATAAGAATGAGCCATTGATACTACGTTGTGTCTAAGTAACACTAATAGTTATTGCAGGTTGTTATCGGACAAGCAAAGGTTGGTGAGATTGAAGCTGGAGCCTTCAATATGTGTGACACTGCTCAAACCAGGTTATCTCATTTGATGTTCTACTATATGCATCGTGTATTCCTCTTCTGGGTTGATGGAGGTTTGAGTAGGTATTTGTAGATAGTTTTTAATTGAAGTGTTTTTTTTATTTGATTAGATATAAGAAGCTTAGGAGGAAGTGT